>PITA01019608.1:0-37095 GCA_004023965.1 Spilogale gracilis
TAAGAAGGTTCCCCTTTCTCCGCAGCCTCTCCAACACTTATTGTTTCCTGTCTTGTTAATTTTGGCCATTCTGACTGGTGTAAGGTGGTATCTCAGTGTGGTTTTGATTTGAATTTCCTTCATAGCTAGTGATGATGAAAATTTTTTCATGTGTCTGTTAGCCATTTGTATGTCTTCTATAGAGAAGCACCTCTTCATGTCTCCTGCCCATTTTTTGATGTGATCATCTTCTTTTTGGGTGTTGAGTTTGAGTAGTTCTTTATAGATCTTGGATATCAGACCTTTGTCTGTAGTGTCATTTGCAAATATCCTCTCCCATTCCATGGGTTGCCTCTTTGTTTTGTTGACTGTTTCCTTTGCTGTGAAGAAACTTTTAATTTTGATGAAGTCTCAAAAGTTCATTTTCACTTTTGTTTCCTTTGCCTTTGGAGATGTGTCTTGAAAGAAGTTGCTATGGCCGATGTCAAAGAGGTTACTGCCTATGTTCTCCTCTAGGATTTTAATGGATTTTTGCCTCATGTTGAGATCTTTCATCCATTTTGAGTTAACTTTGTGTATGGTGTAAGAGAATGGTCAAGTTTCATTCTTCTATATGTATAGCTGTCCAATTTTCCCAGCACCATTTATTGAAGAGACTATCTTTTTTCCACTGGATATTTTTTCCTGCTTTGTTGAAGATGATTTGACCATAGATTTATGGGTCCCTATCTGGGCTCTCTACTCTGTTCCATTGGTCTATTTTTCTGTTTTTGTGCCAGAACCATGCTGTCTTGGTGATCACAGCTTGGTAATAAAGCCTGAAATTAGGTAACGAGATGCCCCCAGCTTTGTTTTTCTTCTTCAACAATTCCTTTGCAATTCAGGGTCTTTTTTGGTTCCATATAAATTTTAGGATTGTTTGTTTCAATGCTTTGAAAAATGTTGGTGGAATTAAAATAAATAAAATCTTTAAGAAAAAAAGTTACAAATGCTAAAATATGCTCAAAGAATGTTCAACTTTTCCAATAAACATTTTCTTTCCTTTGGATTTTTGCAGCAAAGCTAAGGTTATACATGAAATGATGTAAGAAATAGCCAGTGCTTATACCATTATCCTCAGAACCAGACACTGAACATTTAGATAATCCAGTAACATTGAATGGAATAGTAATCATGGTGACAGAGTGAGTGATGGGAAAGTGGAGCTTTGGGATTCTGGGCATCTTCCTGAGTCCGTCTTCCTGAAAAAAGCCACTCTGCCACATTGGGGCCACATGGGGCCACTTTTGGGGTAGCTTCCTGTTTCTCATTCAAGGGTAAGATATGAGTATATATGGGCACTTATTATCTTTCTATATGAAAGCTCTCTGGATTCCTCTAATTTTTTGTAGGGCATGGCCTTTATTATCATACAGACCTGGGTTTGAATTTCAGTCCTACAGCTTAATAATGTGATTTTGAGCAAGGTACTTAAGTTCTGTGAGATACAATTTCCTCATCTGCAAACTAGAGATACTCCCTAAATCCATGACTATCAACTATTAACTATCTTGTATGCATTATTATGACCATGCCAGCTGTTAGAAAATAGTGAAATACTTCTGGAACAGCTATTATTATGACCATGCCAGCTGTTAGAAAATAGTGAAATACTTCTGGAACAGCTACTAGGGCTCTCTGCCTCAAGTCCTCCATGCTTCTCAAGCCCACCCAGCTGTCCTAGTCTCTCCCATAAGACCTCCCTTCTCCAAAGTCCTTCTGATCCAATAAATAAGGGGTCAATGTCTGGTGTAGGATGGGCCTCTGGGGTCTTGCTCTGGGTCTGTAGGGGCCTTCTAACATTTTTTCTGATTCACAGGTGACTAAATATTTTGACTATCTTCCCACCTTCGTGGGATTGTTGAATAGATGAAATGTTTTACCATCTGTAAAGCTCTTTGGACAGCTCCTAGCCACTTAGTAAATACACTATTTATAGTGGTATTTATAGTGGAGGTTTATTTTCTGTTCTGGACTCACATCCATTGCCTCGTCTTCTGGACAGAGACCATATTGTCGTATTTTCCGTGCATAACCACACTGCATAAGGGAAGGCAGTAGCATATAAACATGCCTGGCCAATCAAGATGTTTCAGCTCTCTTATGCACAAAATGGGTCTGGAAAGGGGACATGACCCAAAGTGGATTCAATGAGTCGTGCTTAACTTAATACTCCTTAGAGCAATGCATGAAGAAGAATTTGGAGTGGTTGCCAAGTATTCTCAAAGGCTCGTCCAACTCTAAGAAGTCACGTTACAGACTACCCAACTGATATTAATAAGAGTCTTATTCAACATTAAGAAATGAGAGACAGACTGCAACCTGAGTATTAGAAGTACCCATGTCCAGCAAAGCCTGTGGGCAATTCTGGGTTTTTTTAGGAACATTAACAAATTTCCCTTCCTCCCTTTTTTGTTTCAATACATTTAAGTGGGTATTTTGACACTCACTGAAAGAGTCCTATTGCAATGATTTAAGATTGTGATTATTTGGCAAACACAGAGTAAGTACTACCAGGTGCCATTATACTGACTTCCGTTTTCATGCTCTGTGAGACTCGATTCCCTTCATCCCAGTAACTGTCTTCATGGGAGATGAGGTCATTGCTGCCTGTTCTCCACGGACACTTTGCTTCCTTTCAAGACTCCCAAAAAATGATCTTCCTGCCCTATGTTTTTTACTTATTCAAGCTCCATCAATAAGCTAATGATGTATCTTTCATTGAGACTTTTAAATCCCCTAAGGCAAAGGTCACATTTTGTAAATATTTATTACTCTCTGTAAGCAATGTGTTCCCCCCAAGATGAGTGAGTAATAGATGTTGGCTAACCCTCTTTGAAGTCAAATAAAGTGGAGAAATAACCATTCTTTATGATCAAGTGAGACTGTAGGTACACTGATTCCTCTAGTTGACCAGTGACTTCTCTGCACTTCAAGTATGATGCCCCAACAGTCATTTGGAACCCTTCAGAGACATCTGCTTCAGTAATGGATTTGGCCAAAATCACTGGGCTCTGACATGTCCGTTTCTCTTGCTTTTGGCCTTCTTCATGTCTAAATCAGGTCAAGTATATGACATTCCAATCAGTTCTACGATGGCCCAACAACCCAAATCAACTGACTGTGGGAACTGTACTTATTATGTGACTAAAGGCAAAACTATTACATGTTCCTTTCTCTTTGGCCACACCCTCCAGCCATAGGGCACTGGAGGACTGAGTTATCAGGCAGACTCTCTTGGCAAGCCTCCACTTGTACTTTCTGGAACTCCTTTTCCCAACCATTCAGACAGGTGTGGACTGCCCTCTCAGCGCATCCAGAGGGGAAATTAAAAAAAAAAAAAAAAATGTCCCCACTGAATCCTTTCTGGGAAAAAAAAAAAATGAAGTTGTACAATTCTTTCCTAAAAGAGTGCCCTAGGGAGCTATTGTTTTTAGGAGTCTACTCAAATTGCACTAGGAAATAAGGCTGTATGATTACCACACAGGATCCTTGGTCCATTTTTCTGTGCATCTAGGCAGAGAAGAGATCCACGACACATTCTCTATTTAGGAGCTTTTCATATTCCACAGAAGAATCCCCTCAGGGACTCTTCTATTTGACAAGACCCAAACTCAGGCATCTGATTTGATTCTAGCTTATTACTATTAGTTGAGTATTCTGCAAAAGAGACTTCAGTTTGGAAAAAACTCAGAGATTACTTGGCAACTGCACCAAATTTCTCTTCCTATGTTTTCCTAAAGTGTGCCTATGGCCCAGTTAAAATCTGAAGAGCAGCCTAGAGTAGCTGCTGGTTCTCTATGGAAAATAAGCAAGCTCTTCCACCCGGACTCTTCTTTAAGACAAAAGAACAAACCAAACAACATTGCACATAATAAGCTTTTCGCAGACAAACCTGAAAACTTGGAATTTCTCAGCTGAAGTATGTCAGGTGAGAGAAATCATAATGAAATGTCAAGTACAAGAGAGCCCAATAGAGTCATAGTCAAAAGTACATGGGAACTACACTGACAAACACAGTACACAGAATAAGATGTTCTAAATGAGCATTTGAAGTATATCAACACTGATATCTAAATTCCTTAATTACTGTGTTCAAAGGAGAAAATACTAAGGTGCCACAACTCTCTCCTGAATATTTACTTTGGAGATAAATTTTTCCATGCTTGCTTTTAATCCTTAGGCAATTCTTTTTAAAGAACAAAAAAATCAGATGAAATCCACCCAGTCACTTCTAATTATGTGAAAGAAGAAAAGAAGATACCCTTCTTAATATAAAGAAGAAACATTACAATGGATGCCATGTTCCTTTGATGGAAATGATGTCTTTCATTTTGTCTTTCTGTGTGAAGTTTTTGGTGATGTAGTTTTGATATATAACTTGCTATAGATAAAAGTCTCAAGATCTCTCTCTTAGGGCACCTGGGTGGCTCAGTTGGTTAAGCGTCTAACTCTTGATCTCAGCTCAGTGTCATGAGTTCAAGCCTACATTGGCCAGTGTAGGCCTACTTAAAAAACAAAACAAAACAACCCCCTCCCCAAAACCGTTCTCTCTTCAGGAAGCACCTTGGTGATGGCTAACTTAAGGAGCCAGAGAAAGTGGGCAGATCTATAGAATAAGCTTATTCACTCATTCATATATAGAGAACTTAAATTGATAAGCCAATGAGCTGGTAATCTAAGTCACTCATCTTGCAGTTTCCAAAGACTTGGTGGGTAAATGAAAACAGGAATTGGGCTTTGATACTGGAAAATTTGAGGGTCATTTCTGATCATTTAGTAGAATTGACCTGTTTCAGAGTACTTTTAAGGAAAATGGTATACATATGGGAAGCCACAGGTTTGGTAAAGTGTCCCAGGGTTCCACAAGTCCAGGCTACACAAGACGATTATCTGAGGAACTTTCAAAAAAAGCTAGACAACCCCTCACCCCGAGAGAATCTGGCTTTAAATGGTTCAGGGGAGAACTAGGCATCAGTCATTTCTAAAAAGCTCTCCAAGTGAATCTGCTGTGTAGCCAGAATTTAGAATTACTGACCCAAAGACCATTTAGAATATTCAGTAATGGAGCAAAATTGGTAGAACTCCAAGAATCCACTTAATAAATACATTTCAGTGGGACTTTCAAGATTTTGGAGGTTTTTAAATCTCTGTGGCAGAGAGGCAAAGGGCACTTTGGGAGGCAAAAAACCCACTGGATTTGATGACTGGTTCTCCCTCTACCCCCCAAGACATTCCATAAGCCTGTATTACCACAATAAGAAGAATCTTACTTCACAGGGTCTTTTGAGATAATCAAAGAGTCAACATAGTGTCCAGCCTGGTACCTAGCTCTCAGCAAGTTTAGGAGGTTGAAAAATGATCTCCCCAAAATGTATTCATGTCAAATTCCTAGAATCTGTGAATGTCACCTTATTTGAAAAAGAATCTTTTCTGATGTGATTCAGGATCTTGAGATGAGGTCATCCTGCATTGTCCAGGTAGACCATATGTTTTATGCCAAGGATCCTTGTGAGAGTGGCAGAAGGAGGTCTGAGACAGACACACAAAGGAGGAGACACCCAAGGGGTAAAGGCCATGGGAAGACAGATGCAAGGATCACCACACATTGCAGCGACCCCCAGAACGAAGAAGGAGAAGTCATGGACTGCATGTTCCCATCAAACCCCTAGAAGAAACCAACCCTCCCAACACCGAGATTTTGGACTTTTAACCTCCGGAATGGTCAGACAATAAATTTCAACTATTTGAAGGCACCACATTTGGGTTATTTTTCTCCACCAGCCCTAGCAAATACAGTAAGAATTCAAGGAATGCTGGCTTGCATCATGATGGAAAAGAAGCATTTAGAATCATTTTCAGGCAGAAGCTAAGCCTTTCTATGGAGAGTCTAAAGATTTTTCTAGACAGAGGAAACACTCAAACACAGAGAAGAATAAACCCTCCACTCAAAAAGTCAGAGTAGGGGGCTTTCGTAGTCCTTCTCTGGGCTTTCTTTCCCAGGATGGGACACATGGTCACGACCCACAACAAAATACCCATAAGTACCCACCGGATGGGCTAAAGACTGAGTATGTCAAGTGATGGCAAGGGTCTGGAAGCATCAGAACTCTCGCACGCTGCCATCGATCCAGAACAGGGAAAATAGTACTTTCTTCAACAGGTGAACATATGCCTGGTATGCAGCCTAGCCATTGTATTCCTAGGCATTTCCCCAAGAGAAACAAAAACATATGTCCACACAAAGACTTGTACTGAATTTTTTTAGCAGTTTCATTGTAATACCCCCCAAATGGAAACAATGCCAAAGCCCATCCACAGGTGCATGGATAAACAATGAAATACTGATTATCAATAAAAAGAAGCCATCTACTGATGCCTTTAACAACGTGAATGAATACCCAAACCATTATTTTGAGTTAAGTAAACCAGATACAAAAGAGTATCTGCTGTATTATTCCAACGATATAAATGTTTGGAAAAGGAAAGATAATCTATAACAACAGAAAGCAGATGAATGGTCATCCAGGGAAGGGAGGAGGGGTGTGTAGGAAGCCCCGAGGGATGGAAAGCAAAGAGGCCAAAGAACTTTCAGGGCGATGGAAATGTTAGTGTCTTATTAGTGGTTGGGATTGCATGGTTCTATAAATTTCTTAAAACCCTTTAAGGTGTATATCTTAAAAATGTGCAGTTTATTTCTTGTGAACTATGCTTCAATAAAGTTGTTAGAGAAGAATGTTAGCAGACACCTCTGGGAGAGCAAGTAGGCCAACTGAAAGGCCACTGGGAATCCAACACGGGAGGGAATTTACAAGTGGCTGAAGGCCTGACAGAAGAAAAGGCGCTCTGGATTTAGGGTAAGCAGAGGGGCCATGAAAGTCGACCTGTTTCAGGATGGTTCATAATCATGATTTAAATGAGTAGCGGAGCCCTGTGAAGAAACCCATGATCGCCCCATTTCAGTTAGGCCCTCACCTTGCAGGGTCAGGAGCCCTCCTGTGTGTTGCTCAAGTCTGTTCCCTGGTGCTTGGAAAGGATTCTAGTTCTGGAATTGTCTTCTTTGGGACAAATGTCCCCTACTGCTCCTGTTACACCTCTCTCCCGAGGCTCCGGCTGAGCGTGGGTGGGGAACATTCTCCTGCCGCCTGGGCCTGGACATCCTTGTGAAAGGAAAGGCCAGAGGACCACTACTAGTGCCCTCGTCTCAGCTTCTTGAGCGGATGGCTGGCACTCTGTGCTCAACTCTGTCCTGCTCTACATAACACCGTTAGGGCCCCTGCAAAAGGGCTTGGCCTTAGCTAGCTTCAGACGGAGAAGAACAGGCGTTCTCACTTTTCCACTTCGAAACAGGATGTGTTTGGGGCGCCTGGGTGGCTCCATAGTTTGGGCATCCCATTCTTGATTTGGGCTCAGGACATGATCTTGGGGTCTTTGGATCGAGCCCCGGTTAAGGCTCTGCCCTCAGCATGAAGTCAGCTTAAGGATTCTCTCCCTTCCCCTCTGCCTCTTCCATGCCATGCTCTTTCTCTTTCCAGTAAATAAATCAATCTTAAAAAATAAAGCTGACAAAGGAAGTTGAAAGTATTGGAATTTGGGAGTAAGGGAAACTATTTCTTGCCAGCCCCACTGTTCAAATATAAATACAGAACACTTTCAATTTTTTTCCTCCCCTGTTTTCTGTTTAAGGGCTTTAACGAACACACCCGTCATTGTACTGTACGCACAGCTTTACTCCCTGCTGCGGATATCAAAGGAGGAAGCTTGCTGGGTGGAAGATCCTTGGCTGGAGTAGGTCTCCGACTCTTCGAGCTGAGTTATTAGCTGGTGACCATGACCGTGTGCCGTTCCTTCCTTTACTATGGCCTCCCACTGGCCCAGCCAGAAGTCACACACTCATGTAGCTGCTTAAGATCCCTTCCAGCTTTAAGATTCCGTGATTCTGGGATCTACTCCACTAAACCGAAGTGCCTGAGTTTGGCCATCCGGGTTTCTTACCCATCCATTCATTCTTCATTGTTTATACTGATTCGAACTGAAACCATCTGAGTTTAGCTGAGCTCAATAGGCTGTCAGTAAACCTTCATCTCAGCAGAGCTTGGTGGGAGGAAAACCAATTAAATTCCTTCACTGATAGAAGTAAATATTTTGGAACTTGTTTTCTACACATTCACTCAGGATAGTTCTAATTCATTTCATGTCCCATCATTGAGAACGACCCAAATTAACACAGTGAGCCTCAGTTTCAACAATCACATAGAAATCAGGCAACATACAAGACCAGGCGAACAAGGACATGGGTAAAAATACACATCTTATTAGTATCTACCATTAAAATGAATCTTGAGGCTTGGTAAGGCTCCTCTGAATTACATGGAGCTCACTGGATTTGTTCCATATGTAACAACTTTGAATTTGCAAGATTGTACACCTTCAAAAATAATAGGAGAGACTCCTGCCTGGCTGTCTGAAGCCCGATAAACAACTCCATTAATTAAAACGTACTAGTTATTAGCATATGTTACTATTATTACTATGTAGTTCTCTTTAATACAACTTACATTTGCTTCATTATGTCAGGTTAAATTTGTGCTGCTTCTGAGCCTTTAAAAAAATAGGAGTATCTATTTTATATTTACTGAATAGTATTATTATAGAGTAAGGGTAATCTCTTTATTTGTATTTGAGGAAAAATCCTATCTTAATAATTTAATCACCACTTGTAGAAAGTTAAGTTGCAAAGTAAATAATGTTTCAAAAGCAAAAACATGAGTGCTTAGAAATGTAAAATCAGTGCATACAACATGACTATTTAACCAATATCCCTAAGTCATATTGCTAGGTAGGGGTTAAGAACTTGACCTAGAATATCACATAGTGGCTAGAAAAATTACAACAAAAAAGAATATAAGAAAATATAACAGACACAAAAAGATGGCATGTTCTTGGTGATTCTCCACAGGAAAAAGTGAGGGGTGTGGGAAACAAAGTAAAAATATAATTTCCCCAATTGTGTTTTATAATTTTTGATAAAACATTTCAGCAAACTGTTTTCCTAAATTGTAACTAAATTTAGTATAAAAACATGATCACCTCACTTTCTTTCAGTCTTCATTCAGTTTTTTATGAAAGTTACACGCTATGGAAAATTGAATTCATTAAATTACTATGAAAGTCTATACACTTTTTTTCAATCCTAGAAATAACTTCAGGTTAGTAGGATCCTGAGAAGAGCAACACTTCATAATTTATATAAGTTCACCAAACTTTAAACAAGAGGCTTCTTGACTTTGCCAATTGACTTTTCCTTTGTAAAGAAAATTACATTTGAGTTGCTTTAAATGCGTGGAAACAGTGTAAATCTATTGATTTTTCAAGGTGTTAAAAAGAAAAGAATAAATATTCTGGTTGCTCTGTGGGCTTGGAAATGTCTTTATTTGCCACAGTAATGCATGGCATGTCTCATTCAATTTCTGAAGATATCTTACAGTTGGAATTCATTCAATCAGGAGAGTCATTGATCAGTAAGAAAGCTGATAACCCATTCATTCAGGTCATTCATTTAAAATATGTATGAAATGCTTCCTATGTGCCAGGTACATAGGAAGGAAATATTATCAATTCTTAGATCGAAGTCAGATGCTCCTGAAAAGTCACCATATGGCCTTCCTGGACACACCCCCTCTAGATTTTAATTCTCAAAAATAATTCTAGCAATTGCTTTCACCCATGTAACAGATCCCTCCATATATGTCAACAGTAATTGTTAGCGGAGAGTGTCCCATGTGCATAAAGTTGGAGGAAGACTCAGATAAATAAATTATCTACCATCAACATGCTTACCACTAGGCAGGCAAGGGAGATAATGTTACGAATGACAATAGTCATGGAGGGTAGAAAGGGCTAAATGTGTATGAGGACCTGCCAAAAATCAGAGGAAGAAGAAATTACTTCTGTTTGGGGATTGGATTATAATTACTTGTTAGATTGTCTTTTCTTCCCTGCTGTAGTGCAAGCTCTGTGAAATCAGGGCCTGGGTGTGTCTTAGTTGAATCCTCAAGAATGAATGCATATATGACAGAATATTTGTCTAATGAATCAATGACTTGGCATTGTGACTTAGGTCATAGGAGATTAGGATTCAGTTACATGGAAGGGGAGGAGGTAGGGGACATTCCCGATGAGGGAAGAGTGCACCCGAGGGGAAGCACAGGTGCACAGCATGGCTTTACATTTCCAGGTTGAATTAGGGTAATTAACATGGGGTGCCGCAATAGAAAAATCCCTACTCCGAAAGTCTGAATACAATCACGTTTTATTTCTCTCTCAGGTCAGCCCTTAGGTGTGTTGGACAGTCCTCGCTCCTTATCTTATTGCTATACTATGGGCAATACATAGTCTCCAAGGTTGCCATAGAAGGGGAAGAAAGGACTGGAGGAGCAAACCCAGGTCTGAACAGCCTTAGCCCTTGCACACAATTAGAACTAATCCTGTGGCCAATCTAACTGCAAGGGAGACTGGGAATGTGGGGAAGGGTATAGAATATATAGTGAGCACCCACTCTCTGTCACATAAGCTTGTATTTATTTACATATCAGCTGTGTGTGTGTGTGTGTGTGTGCGTGTGTTTTCACTCATGTAATTTTCATTTGTCCCCATTTCCTGTAGCCTTTTCCAGATCTGAGATGAAAACTCTTACTTCCTTTGTCCCTCTCACAGAGTAAAGGTAAGTGGTGTATCCTACTAGCTGCTTAATAAATGCTGCTGATAATAGCGATCACATTCCCATCTCACACTGTGTGCATGAATAATCTGAATTTTATTCATGAATACAAGAGATAGAGTATTATCACTTATTTGATTATGATATATTTGAGTTGGAAATTTGACTTAGAGAGGTTTCGTTTCAAACCAACCAACAGGGACTTTTGCCTAATGTTTACGTCCAAATAACCTTTCTGTGCCTCCGTTTTCTGATCTGAGAAATGGGGTTATGATACTAATTTATAAGATTCTTTGTTTCCTCAGATAACCCTAATGCTCTGATCAAGGCTGAATCATATGATGACTAAATACTTGATTTTCATACATTATACATAAACATGCAAGTGCCCTTGCAAGATGACAAGAAATTCCACGGAAAAACATAGGTAAATATATCCGATAGTAAGACTGTGTAGTGTGTACCATGTATGCAGTCTTTGACATAGTCTTGTCATTTATTTCTTATTTAATTTTGTTTTTTATTTCCTGTGAGGATGGAAAATGAGTCGGATTAGTCAGAGGAGTAGTGGGCAAATGTTTAATTGAGAAGAAAAAAAGGCAGGGTTGGGTAAAGATTTCTCTGAAATTTAAACTCAAAAAATGGGAATAGGTCAGCTGAATTCACTCTGGATTTGAATTAGGGATACTTTAGCTGAGCATCAGAAAAAAAACATGGACAAATAAACAAAACCTCATATAATTTTTTTGAAAATGCTAGGGTCTTCGTCTTTGGACTTAGGGCCAGTTGGTAGTTAAAATGAAATTTTGGTGGCAAGCACTTCTAAAAAGACAAGCCATCAGAAAAGGCCCGAACAACTGATAGATTTGCTTCTCGTTGCCATGCATGGAAGTATTTCTCTCATTCGGTTGTTCTCCAACTTCAGAGGAATCCAAATTGCAGATCTGGGGAGGCTCTCAACCCCAGGGATCTTAATTCTGTAGGTCTGAGGTGGGACCTAAGAATTAACATTTCTTTTCTTTCTTTCTTTCCTTCTTACTTTCTTTCCTTCCTCCCTTCCTTCCTTCCTTCCTTCCTTCCTTCCTTCCTTCCTTCCTTCTCTCTCTCTCTCTCTCTCTCCCTCTCTCTCTCTCTCTTTCTTTCTTTCTTTCTTTCTTTCTTTCTTTCTTTCTTTCTCTCTTAAGATTTTATTTACTTGACAGAGAAAAATACAGCAAGGGAGGAAACATAAGCAGGGGGAGTGAGAGAGTCAGGAACAGGCTTCCAGTCAAGCAGGGAGCCTGATGTGGGGCTTGATCCCAGAACACCAGGATCATGACCTGAGCCAAAGGCAGATGCTTAAGGAGGGAGCCACCCAGGTGCCCCAAGAATTAACATTTCTAACGCATGATATTGGTGCTGTTGGTCTGAGGGCTAAACTTTGAGAATCACTGTTTTAGTCCTTTTGTGAAGAGGGCTTGACGAAGGGGAAGATGAGAAAGGGCACTAACTCAACGTCTCTGGGCTTCCCCCCACTTGTGTCTGCCATTGGTCACTCTGTAAGTAAGATCCACTCAGCCCTTCTTGCTAATTTGCCTTCTGCAATGGAAATGGGATCAAGGTCAAGATGGCAATTTTGATTGTTTGTGGATAGCATCAAATGAGGAGACGACTTTAGGTTCCAGGTATTTCACAGAATTTGGGGTCTGAGATGCTTTGAGAGAGATATACCACGAGAAGGGCAACCTAGACTCAGTTGATTGCACTGGTTTCATCAATGGAGGGAGGGAGGCAGCGGCATATGGTACAGCCAACACTGCACTTGCCTTGACCAGCTCAATGTTCTGTAGGGCAGGGATTTAAAAATGTCTTCGTGCATGTTTTGTAAAAATCATAAAGAGACCCTTTCATGTGTGAAAATCAAAAATACATGGATTGGAGGGGACAGGTTAAGAGTTGAGATAAGTTAGGCCAAGGAATTTTGTAGAAATCAGCCCTCAGATAGTTAAACCAGAAAAACGAACTTCCAAATTGCTACTTAAGTCACTGTGCGTAGAGGAATCTTCCATCTTGTGTATAAGTGAGGCTCCTTTTACTATAAACAAATAGCACTACTTAGTAATTTTTATTAATAGAGTTTCTGTATATACAATACTACTTTCAAGTTTGATATCCTATTACACAAGTGCCTTGTAAAGTATGTCATAACTACCCAAATTATAAGGAATGTAGAAATGCTAAGGCAGACTTGCAAATCGGTTTGAAGATAAATCAGGGCATAGAAGGTTTTCATCACCTTGCCACACACCGGGAGATTCACATGTAATAAAGTAATAAAAACTATATCATTTTCTACCTGCCTGGTATAAGTCGTTGCTCTCTAAAGGATTAGTGAGCGCATATTCCGAGGTGAGGCAAGAGCACATCGCCACACATCATTCTCACAGGGAGAAAGTGAGATGAGTGCACGCCACTTTTCACCCAGAGCCATTGTGGATACTAACTAGCCTAAAAAAAAACATGCAAATTCCTTCACTAGGCTGTACGAGAAACTTACTGACCAAGAAGATATTTTAGTAGAATCCTAAAAAATATTCAGGGGAGGATTCCAAACTCCACATGTGTTTGGGCTTTTAGAAGTACTACTTATTGGGGCGCCTGGGTGGCTCAGTTGGTTAAGTGACTGCCTTTGGCTCAGGTCATGATCCTGGAGACCCGGGATCGAGTCCCACATCGTGCTCCCTGTGCGGCGGGAAGCCTGCTTCTCCCTCTCTCACTCCCCCTGCTTGTGTTCCCTCTCTTGCTGTATTTCTCGCTGTCAAATAAATAAAATCTTTAAAAAAAAAAAAAGTGTTGCTTATTGGTGAAGGTTCTGAGGCCCGGTGCCTCTGACTTTCCATCTTTGTTCTGCTCTTCCATGTGTAATTAGAGGAAACTCACACACACGTGCACACACACATAGGAACACGTTTGTTATTCAACATAGGCATACATTTGGATTAGACAAAGACTTCTTACCTTCAGTTTAAGGGAAGAAACTAATAATTAATGCAAGTGCTCCTTTCACAGAAATTCTATGACATTCTTAGCACCTAGCCCTTGAACAATACTTTCCGTGAGCTAAGTTCCTTCCCCAGAGCTATCTCCAGCCTCCACTGGCTTTAACAGTCTCATGTGTTTGTCTTGAACTGCTGAGTCCTGCTGTACCTTGCTTTGAGCCCAGGAACCCTGTAATTCTTATTAAAAAGTTTGGCAGTCATGCCCCACTTCTCAGCAAGGCTTAATAACAGTAATCATCAGGAAGGTCTCATAATTCTAGGTCATCATTATTTGGATAATATATGCTATGCTATTAAGAACTATCACAAATAATGGAAACTAAACTACCCTTGTAAAAAATAAAGAAACAAAGTACGTACTGTGGTGTGGCTGTCCAGGAGAACTCTCCCAGGCATAGGGGCGAATTTGTTAAGGGTTCAATGAGTGTACTGAGAAACCTGTAGTTGCGAATAGTTTCACTTGTCTGTTGCAGGCAGTAGTTTTGGTTTGTTAAACTTTGCTTTTTATCCACAGATACTTAAATATAATATCATGACATTTAAATAGATGATGTCTTAATAATCTGTACCTATATGGATAATGCTCTGACCAGTAGACATTATCCAATTTCCCGGGAATAATAGAATTAAAACGGATGGCAATGGTGCAAAAAGGCAATCTGAGTAATCATAAGGAAAAAAACCCCAGATTTCTGAGTACAAGGCAAGACACATCAGACTATGGCCATGGGACAACTGGTCTCACCAATCATGGTCGCCATTCATTAAGTGCTGCTCAAGTGCCATTTTTGTTGTTGAGGAAACAGAGGCATAGAATAGATGACTTTGGTGGAGCTGAGATGTGAACACTGAGCTGAGATGTGAACACTGAGCTTCTCTCCACAGGAAAATGAAAATTCAGTCTCTGAAAGGAGCTCCATGCAGTGGGGGGGGGGGGGGCTGCCCCTCTCTCTTCTGCTGCAGGTTCAGGCCAATGCCCTGGCCCCTCCTGGCCCCTCCTGGCCCTTCCTGGCCCCACGGAAGTGCAGCCAGCAATGCAATGCTCTGTGTCTCCACAAAGGAATTTGCGAGGTTTTCCACAGTTTTTCCTGGAGTATCTCCTTGCTGATGCCCTACCAGTTTGAAAGATGGGATCTCCACTGCCCTGTGGTGAAAGCCAGCCCTCAATTGAGGGTTAGAGCAAAGAGAGAGATGCCACTCTAGGTCACCTCTGCCTGTCAGGCTTAGTGACCCTCTAAGGGCTGGCGGTGACAATAAGCTAATGGCCTGATGGCTCTATGAGGCTCAGGACAGGGTTTACAGAGGTGACCTCTGGTCTCATCAACCAAAGAAAGAACCGAAAGGAGTTTTAGTTGGTTCAGATTCCCGTTGTCCTCAAAGCTGGATTTCAAACATACTTAAATGGGGGACCAGGACTGACCTTGTCGAGGTACGTGGAGGGCTACACAAGGCCTGAGGTGGTGCTCAAACCAGACTTCTTTGGGGGAGAGGCTAGCAGAGAAGATGGCATAAGGAAAACCTCAGGTGCTCCCTCCAGCTCAGCATGTTCACTGCTCACTGCTGAGGAGAACTGCAAACACAGAATAGACTTCCACGTGCTAGGCTCGTGGGGTAGGGGCAGGGTACCACCGTAGACCCTGGATGTTTCCTTTCTTCTTTAGAAAGAATGCAGACCATTACATGATAGCTAAATACTCTCAGGAGCACTCTGGTCCTGCCCACCATTACCTGGTCAAGATAACATGATTCACTCTGGCTGAGGTAGCATCAAGCGTAAAGGGCCAGTATCCCCCCAGATTCCCAGATTTGGGAATGCCGTGCCTTCCAACACTGGCTGCTTCCACTCCTTCATTTCCCAGACTCCAGGACAGCGTATGGATACTTTACAGGTAGAGCTCATCCCAACTCAAGGAGTATTCCTTGCCTTTTCCTACAAAATTCCCAGCACTTTCTACTCCTCCAGTCACCATCAGAACTGGTTACCATTCTTTTTGCACTGATTTGTCATTAAGGTCAACAGAATCATCTGCTCCTCCTTTTACAAACTAACTCATCTTTCTGCCATCAGCTGTCCATAGATACGTTGTATCTCGTCACCAGCCATCAATTGTACCTAAGATGTCCCTCTTTGACTAGCCCTTTGATTGTGCTCCTGCTTTCTCAGAACTGTTAGAAGACTCTATTTTCTACACCCAGACAATGATACTTCTGGTCATGGGCCCAGCTTCTGTTTTTAGTCTCACTCAACCTGGTGACCACTGCTCACACAGGGCTTGCTGTGTTAGAGCTGAGCACCCTGCCTTCATGAAATCCTCTTCTTTATTATAAAAACGTGTCAATAAATAAATGAATGCAATAAGAAACATCTCTTCTTGGGCGCCTGGGTGGCCCAGTGGGTTAAAGCCTCTGCCTTCAGCTCAGGTCATGATCTCAGGGTCCTGGGATCGAGGCCTGCATCGGGCTCTCTGCTCAGCAGGGAGCCTGCTTCCTCCTCTCTCTCTGCCTACTTGTGATCTCTCTCTCTGTCAAATAAATAAATAAAATCTTAAAAAAAAAAGAAACAGCTCTTCTTTATAGCAGAATTCTGATTAATAAATGTGAGAGGAAAGGTAGAAGGAGACAGTTACCATTTGGCAAACATCACAGTAATAACTTTTGCAGGCAAGAATCACAGGTGGATCATACAATTAATGGGTAAAAGTATACTGAGAAACCGAGTATTTGCACAATCTCTATGTATCTTCCCATATGAAGCTCCTTCATTACAAAGGGAAAATGGTAGCCTTCCAGGGGAGAAACTGTCAGATACCAGCAGAACCCAATGATGAAAATGAACATCACCCAGAATAAGACAGAATGACATCATGCCCTTGGGAAGGGCACAACACTGGAATCTTGCCCCAAAAGACACAATCTAACTCTAATCAAGAGGATCCATCAGACAGATTCAAACTGAGGGATAGTCTATAAAGTAACGGGGTGGTACTATTCAAAAGTGTCAAAGTCATGAAAAGCAAAGAAATACTGAAGAACAGATTCACATCACAAGCAAGTAAGGACACCTGACAACTTCGTACAAAGTGTGGTCCTGGATTGGATAATAGCTGTTCATGGGACAACTGGTTGAAATCTGAATGTCTGAAGACCAGTTAATAGAACTGTCACCATGTTAACCTTCTGGCTTTAATAATTGATCTGTGGTTAGGTAAGACATCAGCATTTGAAGAAGATAAGTGAATATATACAACAGAATATTAGTCAGCCATAAAAAGGAATGAAATCTTGCCATTTGCAACAACATGGATAGAGATAGACAGTATAATGCTAAGGGTGATAAGTCAGATAAAGAAAAATGCTACATGATTTCATGCATATGTGGAATTTAAGGAAAAAAATAGATGAACGTAGGGGAAAGAAAAAAAGGGAGAGAGGGAAGCAAACCATAACAGACTGCTGTTAACTATAGAGAAGAAACTGAGGTTGATGGAGGAGGTGGATGGGGGATGGGCTAGGTGGGTGATGGGTATTAAAGAGGGCACTTGTTGTGATGAGCACAATGTTACGTGTAAGTGATGAATCATTAAATTCTACTCCTGAAACCAATATTACACTATACGTTAACTAGATTTCTTTTTTTAAGAGAGGGAGCAGGGCAGATCAGAGAGAGAAAGAGAGGGAATCTTAAGCAGGCTCTAGCCCTAGCACAGAGCCCCATAGGGGCTTGATCTCACAACCCTAAGATCACGACCTGAGCAGAAATCAAGAGTCAGACACTTAACCAACTGAGCTAGCCAGGCACCCCAACTAACTAGAATTTAAATAAAAACTTGAAACATGAAAAAAAATTTCAAAAAAGAATGGAGATGATAAACAGGAATTGACTAACTGTATTTGCAACTTTTTGAAAGTCAGAAATTATTGAAAATTGAAGGTTAAACTTTTTTATAAAACTTACTCTAAAACGAATTTAAGCACGATTTCCCTAAAACCTACTACGTACACTTTCGACAGTCAAATCGCATGCATAACCCCTTGAGCAGAGTGTGAGTTTGGGCTTGATAGTGAGTGATCAACACTTAATGAGCATCTACTATGCCCCAGTACTTACACTAGTTACTGAGACATGGTGGTTGAGTGCATTTGGTTATGCTTATATCCACCATTTCCCTGATTATATGGAAAACTCCTAGAAGATCGCTTTACTATTTCTTCATACTTTGCCCCAGGATGCCTGGAATAATGCCATTTACATAGCACCCCCTTGGTAAAAACAAATTCAATCATTGGATGACTATTTCTGTTATTCTCTTTCTGTGAGTAAACATGGGTGGTTGGTTACCCACTGATCCCATTGTCCAGTTAAAGGCAGACTCTACTCGGATCTCTTTCTTCTCATATCAAGCTTTCCTGGCTATTCCTCCCCCACTGTAAGCCTTAGGTTCCAGCCATCTATTCTTTTTCGCTCTCTGTCCCTAATAGCTCCAGGGGTGCACATCTCTGTCTGTAAGACACCAGGTAGTGTGGAAACACCAATGGAAAGATTTAGTGCAAACTTTGGCAAATCGCTTGGTCTTGTGCCTCCCTTACTCTGCCTCTAAAATGGGAATCCTGATAAAGATTCGTCAGGGGCTGTGACATCCTTCTTTCCCAAGTCAAAGTGCAAATTATCCCTAATTAAGAGTAATGATAAGGGTGGCTACTTGAGTGAGTTTCCTCCTGGGGAAAGGCAAGCCTGTTTTGACTCTTCAGTCAGAGAAAGCTTCTTGTGCTTGAGAGGCTTTTAGTCACGCTTTCTCCTGGGTAAATCATAGCTGGCAAAAGGCTTGTTTGTTCCTAAGAAAATGCCTCCAGAAAGTAAACAAAATCATATCCCAGATCCCTACCTTGGCGACTGCTCTCTTTCAAAGGATCAAAATCATTGGGATACACAGAGCATATTATGTTATATGCCTCTAGCAATTTTATGGTAGTCTGAAAAACATAAATAGGAATAAAGATTAGTTATTTTTGAACAACACTGGAATAAATCTGTCATCTTGCAGATTCAATTGCAAAACAAAGATGTGCCATTCCAGGGGCATTTTGGGCTAAGAGAGCAGGTCCTTCCTCCTGCATTTCTTTCCTAAAGCCGAATCCGCCCTTGCGATGCAATGTGTCATTTGTAGGAAAGCCAGACTGCCTACCACACACCTGCAACACTCAAGAGAGAATTCTCAAAGACATTTTGGCGCCTCTGTTATTGTCTATACCAGAGGGTTCAGTGTACAGACGTCAATCTGCTATTTTGCATGCGATAGTTTTATAGAAGCGTCCCAGTATTGGCAGCTTAGGGATAGTTAAGTAGTGCCTTAACCAAGAGACTGGGATAGAATTGCACATCCAAAGCAAACAGGCGAGCGTTTGTGATGAAGAAGGGTGCACATTTTAGAACAGCTTGTGAACCACTGTGCTTATGGAAACTGCAGCAGGACATGCACTGGGACTGAAAGCAGCCAGAAGACACAGGCAAGCATGCATAAAATGATCACATTGTCGCCATGTGCCAGAATTCAAAGCAGGCAGGGGCATGTCACTGTTGTGGGAAGGCTATCTTTAACCATTCTGAACACACGTTCGAAGATGAGTATTTCAGGAGATGTAACAGAAAAGGGAAAATCCAAAGATTTTGTTACTTGGAAAGGGCACAGAGAGAGGATTCCCTAAGGACTGGAAACTAAGTAGAAATATGCATGCTGTGGCTGCCGATAATAGAGACTCAGGCTGTGAGAGTGGGCTAGCTAGTGTAGAGATACAGCATTCAGCATATTCAGTGTGGGCAAGAGTGATAGAAAAATAATCTGTTTAACACCCCAGGTGGAGGCCAGGATGCTACTGATGTGGCTGGACACAGGATCAGCCGTATCCATCATCTTATGGCAGGAATGCAGAATATTCTGAAAACGTCTTCAATTGATGGAGACAGACCAGGTAAGGGAGCATATTTAAGAAAAGAAAAAAAAAAAAGAGAGAATCTCCTTAAGTAACTGGAAAAAAATATCAGGATCTAGCATCAGATCCATATGCCCAGTAGAATGCTAGCTCCAAACATTTTGTTCCTGTGAATAACTGCTTAAAATTCAGCCAAACCAGCACTATTTTAGCATAATTCACTCACCCCCACTGACCAATGGCTGGATGTCTAAGCAGCTTTTGAACATGAACCCGAAATATTCTACGGGGTAGAAACAGGAGTTTAAGCTGACTGAAAAGAAACACGGTTCCATCGGGCACAGATCGCGTATTATGCCATCTGGTCAGAAATAAAAAATGACTTGAAGAATGAAAGGTCGCTTTAAAAGGTCTCACGGGGAACGGAGCGTTGAACTTTTTCATTTTGTTAATAAAGCTTGATAATGCTATCATTTATATGTCTGAGCAGATCTGGGTTAAATGGAAAATCTGACAGCTCAATGTGAGACCCAAACTGGTTTCCGTGCAGAGGCAGGGTAGTTACTGGGACGACTGCTGGGTCGGACTTCAGCACTCCCTAGCTATCTTGTCGTGGACTAGTCCGGGCATTCCTCTGAAGCTCAGATGCCTCGTCCCCTTTTGCAAATCGAAGAAAACCCCAGCAGACCTTCCCACCTCCTAATGGCGTGGAGACCAAAGTGAGAGAACATTTATAGAAGCACTTTGCAAATTGCAAGAACATTGTACAAATGAAGGGCTTCTGTGAAAACGCTGTTAGGCTGACGGAAAACCCTTAGCTTCAGAGGGATGTTGAAAAAGGGCTCTGGTGGTTTTGGAAGCTCAAACAGAGTGAAGCTACAAAGTCATCTTCACTGTGGACACAACTTCATGCAGCAGGCACACAGGAAGGAACGTAACTGGCAAGAAAACTTCAGAGAAGAAACTGAACATTTTACATTTATTTTTATGTCTTGAACGCCTTACAAACATAGGTGAATCATTCAGTATTGTGCCTGCCTTCCTTGCAGATTATCTACGGGTTACTACTGGATTCTCCTCCACAAACTGTTCACTCTACAGAGCTGAAAACCCGCCACAGTTGATTCTTTCCATTGATTCCAACTTCTGCAGAGAGGGAACCAATAAAGTTTTAAGAAGCCCAGCATTTGGGCGGCTGGGTGGTTTAGTGGGTTTAAGTCTCTGCTTTTTTTTTTGGCTCAGGTCATGGTCCCAGGGTCCTGAGATGGAGGCCCGCAAGAGGCTCTCTGCTCAGCAGGGAGCCTGCCTGCTTCCTCCTCTCTCTCTCTGCCTGCCTCTCTGCCTACTTGTGATCTCTCTCTCTCTCTCTCTCTCTGTCAAATAAATAAATAAATAAATAAAATCTTTAAAAAAAAAGCTCAGCATTTATTTGCTCCAGGCTGTGACGTCACTCATGGCTCCACCAATCAGTGCGCAGTGAGGAAACTTCCGGCAGCAGCCGTGTCCGCGTAGGTTCCAGAGATTCATTTGTATTTTTCTAGAGTTTGGTAATTAAAATGCAGAGATTCCTTCTGTCCCAAGGATGCTTCTTCTCATTCAGATAATGATGAGCTATTCTGAGAGTTACAGAAAGTGATTATAAAGAAAATTTAGTTAGGAGCGGTGGGGTTGTATAAAAGATGCAATTGGTTAAAAACTGAAATGACTTTCATTCTAATTGAGGGGTGGTTTTTTTGTTTGTTTGTTTGGTTGGTTGGTTGGTTTTTGCTGGAGTACCTTAATTAGAAGAAACCCAATTTTTACCACAGTAGAATAACACATAGAGAGCCTGGGTCAGAGGTATTAGCCTGAGGACACATATTGCTCGGAACAGACTACCTCAGGACAGGGACCTCAGTGATGGATATCTATGGATGAAAGGATAAACCATTGTTCTGGCCCTGTTTCTATACCATTAATTAAAGTGGAAAAAAAAATCATGCGAGAGGAAGATGCTTAAGTACCATTTCGCTAACAGTAATGAAATGATAGTCATTGATAGTCATGTCTAGTTACTTATCACTGTAAGAATTGATATTTAGAAATAAACCAAGAGTTACCTATATTTAAAGCACCTTGCAGTTTCTAAGGTGACTTCACACAACTTGATGGCTTCTCCTGCTGGAGGACAGGCTCCAGAGGACTGACTTAGATTCAAAATCGACTGCTCACACTAAGAGCTGCATGACATGAGTAAGAAATTTAACATCTTTGAGCCTCAGTTTGCTCATCTGTGAGAAGGTGATAATAAATAGCCTTGGGTGTCATTTTGTGGATTAAATAGACTAATGTTTCCAATACCCCCAGAACAGGTGTAGATACTTGAAGTGTTAATTTTCCTCTACCTATATGAAAGCTGATGAGTTCAGACAGCCTTTGGGAACTGAACTTGAATGAGTCAATGGACAAAACTATTTGGAACTTGGTTTATTCCATTGACCAAAGAGAGAGTGCAGTCCTAAAGCAAAGCATACAATTAATACCCAGTAAAAAATTAGGAATGTTCTTTCTTTTTCCTAGCAATGCACCAATGGCAGGCATTAATTTTAATGAAAGTAGTGTAAGCTCTATTTGGGAAAACTCTGTAACCCCAGAGCTAGATCCGTGCCTGGAGCTAGTAGGTGCTCAATAAACATTTGTTGACCAAATGAATGAATAAATGTCTCTCAACCCCCCCCCCATGTCTTTTATCCTTCCTTCTCTTCTCATGCAGACTTGAACATTTCTACAATTTACACCTATACCTTTAAAATGTATTTTTTTCATGGACTTCCCTGCCTTTTTGCAAAAAGTCAAGTGATCTCCCTTATTTTGACTAACAACGAACAGTTTGGTTATTTAATTTTCTGTTGATGTTCTCATCACAGAACAACTGTTCTCTACAAATGAGCATTCAGCAAGCTGCTTGGTCCCCTGACCTTGAGAGCTTCAGTGTATGAGATTCCCTCTGCAGAGTTTCTGGCATGATCCTTATGTCCTGCAGATAGATGGACTCCTCCTTTCTCTGGTTAATGCCCCTGACACAGTCCTTCCTCAGTGGAAACCTGGTTCAGGTGGTTGTTGGTCAGAGCAGTTTTTGATCGAGAATCATTTGGGCTTGTTTTCCCAATCAACTCTAACAGTTACGCTGTCACTGTAAAGTAATATCTCCTTTACTTCCCGTTATTACATTTAAAAATTAAGGGCAAGTGATATTTGTATGTTAAATGTAACTCATGTACTTGGTTGTTTTGACTTTAGGGACAGAGGAGGGGGGATGACACTAGAAGGGAATAAAGCCTTATACCCATCATAGAAACCTCTTTCACCGATTGCAACCCAATATTCAAACCAGAAGAAATGATCATTTAAACAATAAGAAGTAACTTCAAAAAGCCAAGAAAATATAGAGCGATGATAGGAAACTCTCAGTTTTTCAGTGCTAATAGCATATCTTTATTATTATAAGACATTACAATTCACTAGACATCAGAGAAACTGAAGAACACAAATCTGCATTTTTACCATATTATATGGCACATGTCAGACTGTTAATATTTTAAAGGGGTTTTGCATTGATTAAGTATTTCATTTACATATATTGTCATAGGTCTGCATTTACAAATGTTGCTGCTTTGCATGCATTTACAGATTGAGAAACTGAAAACCTAGTGGCTCAGCTTCTTGACATTCCTCTCAGTGAGAAGGTTCCTTTAAAAATCAACAGCTAAAAAAGAAATTGGCCCAGGCATTTTTAGATCACCCATCAGAACAAACGTTGCTTTTCCTTTTCTTTTTCCTTTGAGGCTTGCACGTGATTCAATAGTTTAAAATTGAAAAATGTGTTGCCTCCTAGACACACTGAGATCCCGGCCTTTGGAATGTTGGAAAAATGAAACAGAAGAAAACTTTTTCCTAAATTGCAGGCATGCAAAATAGGAATCAATATGTAGTCTAAATATGCTCTACATAAAGCCCCATCAGAATCCTCCACCTTATGCTCTATTAAGAATAACAATTTTTAAATACATTTAAAAGGTCAATGCTCATCTTCAGGGCAGTACCTAGTAGTTGATAATTTGTAGAATTCACTGTCTTCAAACCATCATGGCCAGTAGAGTTCAGGTGAGTTCTAAGGAAGTTATTATAGCCAGCTGGAGAAGAAATGCATGTATTTAAAATATGTTAAGTATTGTTATGCTTTCCACAAAATAAAATTCTTTTTAAAACTGCATGAACGGTGACCAGGGTTCTGCCTAGCATGGTGTCGGATACCCAGTAAGTAGTTAATGAAATAAATCTTTGCTAATGTTGATTAAAAAAAAGAAAGAACGAAACTAAGCCTACAGAGTTGTTACACCTCGGAGCAAATGGAATCCGCAGAACCGAAGGGTTTCCATCTGGGGCCCTGACGGGGCTGTGGGCTAAACAGGCTCGCACTTGAGGTTGAAGAGGCGAGCCGCACTAAGCAAGAGTTTGCCCTCCTGCCGTCTCAGAAGTGCGGCTGACCTGAAATAACAGCCATCAGCTTAAGTTCAGAATTTCAGAGCCGGGGCTGGGTGCAGGACAGAATTCCAACCTGTGTTTGGCCGGCCCAACAGACTTTTGTAACACTCCGGGACTCCTCCCCGAGCCCCCAGCTTTGTGCAGACTCTTAAATTACCCGGAGTTCGAGCTCCGACGGGGCCGAAACCATTTCCTGGCTTAGGCGCTCTCGGTTTCCTTTCCTTTCTCGCCCTCGCCCTTCCTCCCCCGGGGAAGTGAAATTGCCGAGGAGAGTCTCAGGGGCCGCTGTGGCTCGGTGACCGCAGAGCCGGGGTCTGAGGACGCCCGAGTGCGGGCCGCTCAGCGGGCGCTCCCCGGCGCTGGGGCCGCAGGGAGGGGCCGCCAGGGCACCCAGCGGCCGTCGGGCACCCGCGGAGGCCGCCGCAGTCGCCGGCTTGGTGCGAGGCAAAGGGGCGGTGGAGCGGGACACGCCGGCGAGCCGAGCACAGCCCCCGCCCGGTGCTAGAACCCGAGCGAGCGGCGCGCAGCCCGCGCCGCCCCACCCCTTCCCGCGCGCCCTGCAGTTCCGGGGCCTGGCTCTGGGGTCCCCCTCCTTTCGCCCTGGGAGGGGGCCACCTCGCTCCTCCTGGGACTCGACGATTTAAACCCGCTCGCCCTCGCTTGTGCTTTCAGACGGCGGTCCCCCTCTCTGTAGCCCCCAGAGTGCGCAGGACCCCCCCGACCCCACCCCTGTGAGAGACCTCGCGGTGCTGGGGGAGGACATGAGGGGGAGCCAGGGACCGTGCCAAACCCCGCAGAGGCACAAGGGTGAGGTGAGGATGGGGACTCGGGGCCTGCAGAGTCCCCCAGCCCCCGTGGAGCGTGGAGACACCAAAGGGAGAGAAGGAAAGGATCCGTCTGTTCGCTTTCGACCCCAAACTTCGGGACCGCAGGCAGCTGCGATCGCCTGCGGGAGGCCGGGTGTGCAGGGCGCCCTGGCCGCGAGCCGGGGAGGCGGGGTGCGCGGGCTGGGAGCCCCTGTAGCTGGCGCTCGCCTCCGGGCGCCACCTTCCGCGGCCGCGCCGGGCCCCTTAGGCCGGGGAATTGGGCACCACGCCATGTTGTCTCCGCGGCGGCCCTGCACTTTGTGGGGCTCGCCCTGGGGCAGCGCCGCGTCTTCCGCCGGTAGGGAGCCGCCAAACGACAGCCTCGGCCGCGCAGCCGGGCCCGGCGCCCGCAGAGCAAGCCGAGCCGCCACCCGGTGCGGGCGCTCGCGAGGCTCGGGTGGCTGGTCTCCTGCTGCCGCCCGCGCGGGGTGCCAGAGCCAGGCCGAGCCGTCCGCACCCGCCACCTGGTCTCCCGGGAGCCCTCGGGGTCTGGGACGGGCGGGGAAAGAGACCTGTTGAAAACTCTTAACGCCAACTTGAAATTTCGACAATCAAATCGCCCGAGTGAAACCGTCCCTCCAATTTGATATTTTGAAATGTCATAAAAGCTGCATTGCAGTAAGATTGCTGCTCCCTTAAATGGGCCAATAATTTCCAGCTCTCTCCCACGAATTCCTCCAACCGAGGATTTCAATGTAAAGCCATTCAAAGAAGTAAAAACCACTTTATTGCCGTTGGAAAATTCGCATGCATTTATTCTGCTTAAAATTTGATATAGGGCATTTTTTTTTGTATTCTCATTTATCGCTTGCCAAGAAATAATTAAGAATAGGAGCTCGAAGATTAATTTTAAATAAAAAATCTTCTCAAATGAAAATGTCAGGTCATAAAAATTCCTTTTAAATCATAACAGCATATAAATCTTTGAAATTAACCATGTAATTACAATGTCTATCAACTTTTACCTTGAGCTTTGAGCCTCTCTTTTTAATCTTCCATTCTTTTTTAATGAATAGCTATTTTGAAATTAAAAAGTACTGTTCATTACACATGCCCCACTATAATAGGGTTTTTATCATATTTGCTCTATGTAAAAATACTTGCTACTTTGTAATTATTCACACGCCGATCCTTTCCTATATTGAGTAGAAAATAAAAAATGAAATAGAAGTCAAAGGTGCTTTAGAGCTGAATGATTTACACAATTCATTAAGGACGGTGATTTTTCAGTTAGCATCAGATTAAATGGTTACTTACTCTCAAATAGCCCTTGGGGAGTTGAATTGCTGGGTAGCAAACAGATTAAAGTTTGCATTGAAAGAAAAATTGAATTCAGAGGTAATCAATAGCATAATAGGGGCAGTGAGTGGTGCCTGCTGCCTGAAATGAAATTACCATATTTTTAATCTTAATTTTCCACTCTGTTTATCTGACAGTGTGGATGTGCAATCCAAACAGATAATGAGAGAGTGGGATATTGACACTGCTGTCCTCTGGAGTGCTTGTTTTCAGTGATTAAATGCTGTGATCTGTGATTACTTTGTGCAAGGATGTCGGGGCTGCTGGCCAGAACTATGGGAGGGGCCCTCACTCAGCAGCTGTAGCTCCTGGCTCTCCCAGGTCCTAATGTCTGAAATCATTTTCCACTGGCAATATTGAAAAATACAGATTACCTATTTATGTATCTACTTCAGCTGCACAAATTACAATAATTAATCCCATTATTATTGTCCTGACGCAAAAAAAAATGTTTAATTAGATCAATAGGTAGTGAACCTTCTCTGTAAGTTTAGTATTAATGAGCCAGCAAACTTGCTTCTTACAAGAAGATGTGAGTTATAGAATGCAATACACTGGAAACTTTGAAGGGAAACCGTATTATCGTTAGAGAAGCAGTAGAGAGACGAAGACCAGAGGTATTGCTGCAGGCATCCATCCAGCCCCAGTGGCTGCAATTATATAACAAGCTATGATAATTTTTAAAAATGCAAATAGTCTTCTCCGGGTATTGGGAGGAAGTCCTCTTGTACATTTAATTAAACTAATACCTCTAGCCAAATAACAAAGATACCAAATCACAAAAATGTAAAGTTAAAGTAACTGCAGCTGGTAGTTAGTATAGTTCTGAAAAAGACCCTGTATGGAAAGCGTTATTCCATTTTTGCAATGAGGAAATTTACAATGCTTCACATTAGACAACATGTTATGGAGGCATCATTTGAATTTGAATTCACTTAATCCTGCTGTGGGAATAGATTACAACAGATGACTGCTATCTACCATCGACACCAACGACGTGCAATGTATGGCTTACTTCGCTTCCACTGGGTAAAGTCTGCCTGTGTTTGGAGAATTTGGTAATTATGCACAGTTAATTAATTTATCCTCCCTTTGTACATAAGTGGACACAAATAAGAAGACATGAAGAGAAAGAGTGACGGGCAGCACTGGCTATCTGATAATTATTACACAGTGTTTATTTCTCCAAATTACAGAGTAGTCACAACAAAAAAGTGATAGTGTCGTGCCTCATTCAGTCATTCCTTAACTTTGGGTAGATGTACTGTCTTTAATCCCTCATGCACATAATCGCTTTATTTTTTTCCCCTCAGTCACTGCTGATAATGCACAACTCTCCAGTAGCAGAAAGAGATTTCTAGGCTAGGACTCGGAAATGAGAGTGCAAAGTAACTGTATAAAGAAGGTGAATGAGCTCCATGGCTGGCTTTGAATTCAAGTTCGCTAACTCCCTGATTCTCGTCCCTCACAGAAATCCCCAACTTCTCCCAGGAGGCACGTGGTGAAAATTGGAAAATTTTAATCAATTAATATTTTAACCTGTGAGTGGCCATAAGCAACTCTGCTCTTGTGGCCCGTGTTTACTGGCTGGAGAAACTGTGAAGCATACAGGCTGATGAATACCAACCGGAGACTATTGCTAAGTTTCAGATTTTAAGCATAGACTAAAAAAGTTCCCTCCTTTCTATAAGCCTGCAATAAGAATTGCACCTCTCGGTTTTACCGTTTGCTTCAGATATGCCGTATGCTGTGGCATTTTGTAAATTGCTCTAAAGAAAGGTGACGTTGGATCTACACGATAAATGAAGGTAGTCAAATCCCAGTGAATCTATGTAGTAGTGCTGGAATGAGCTTAAAATTTTTGCTTAGAGTCTTTTTAAAAATCACAAAATGATGTATCAAACAGATTAACAGTTTGGACTGATTCTTTCACATGAAGTTTTAGTACCATTTTGACAATTTATTCACTATTCAGAAAAATCCATAAACTTGAATATAACCTGCATAAAGTCCTGTCTTCATTACAACAAACTCATCCAATTTTTTGATAACTTGTATTGTGTCCTCTAAAATTTTTTTATCAATACTTAACCATGCTGATTCTTATGGCAACGGAATATGACTGATACATATCCATTGACATGGAAAGTAGTCAAGTGCTATTTGAACTTTTTTTCCCCTATCTCTTGACTACCTCTATAATCCAACTGAAACCTAGGTTTTCTAAGGATACAAAAGCTTTCCTCTACCCCTATGCCTGCAGTCACCATTCGAAGTTTATTGAGCTTTAGAGCACACAAAGAGAGAGAGAAAATCCAAACCAATCTCTTTCCTTTCACTTTCTAAATCCTGACATGGTCCATCACCTTTTCAAAATAGTGAGCTGGCCTTCCCTAAAAAGGAGAAAGGAAACAAACTCTAATGGAAAACAATGGCAGAAGGATAATCTAATCTTTAAATAAGGAGACATGTTTCTGAAAGCTAAAGAAGGGTGAGGTTCACACTGATGTCACCTTCTCCGGAAAAATGCGAGCTCTCCAGGAGGTGAAGGGAGAAATATTAATGTCATTAATCCATTGTCCCTGAATTCTCCCGAAAGAGCTGGGATTTGAGGGGAAGTCTCCAGGTCATAAGAAGTGGAAGTATGCATGGAAAAGAAATGGTTTACTACTGATTGGTGTTTAGTTTGTTCAACCATTAATGAGCTGGTCCTGGGAAACCTCAATGTTCCAATGACCCCCACACACAAATGAGTAACAATTATTTCCCATAGGGGACCCAAGCCCTCCTTCTGATACTAGTTTCATATGACCCACAGAAGAAAGCATCCTTGTCACAAACTCCGGAAAGAAGGTGCATTCTAGGGGCGCTGCTAGGTTGACTAAGCTCTTCTGTACACCGATATTAAGGAAGCAAACTTCAAAATTGGTTTCTTTAAGGAACAGTGGTTTTACTGGACCCGGTGTGGTAACACCCAATATGTTCATGATTTTTCTTCACCTGTAGAAGCCAGCAATCTCTTTAGGTTGACTTCTGAGGCCTGAATGTCCTTGTGGCATTAGGCACAATCTTGTCAGCAAGAACAACGACAACAACAAAAAAGCTACCAGTGATGCAAAAGGGGGTGTTAACCATTTCTGTAGAGTGAAGGGGAGGAGTAGGGGGTGAGCTTCATAAAACCTGCTTGGTTTTTTGTAGGTTATTTGTTGCTCTGTCTTCAGTCTCTAGCCCAGTCCCTGACATGTGCTAGTTATGAATTACCTGCCTAAAGAAGGAAAATATAGGTGTAGCGAAGTTTGAGAGCTGTCAGATTTGATTTTAAGTACCATTAATGATCCAGACCTCAAATGTTTAAGTTATGGTAAAAGGCCAGGATTCTCAGGGCTGGACGCATTCCCTGGCTAGGCTCTGTCTACAAGTTCATTACCCCACTACGGAGTGTCTGAGCAGTAGAAGCAGTAACCTAGCAAGTGAAAGAGCCTAGCCTAACAGCTTACACAGCCCTACCGCTCACATACTCAATAAAGGATAACTGATCACCTTCCAGACACGGTCAGTTCCAACGGCTACGCCATATATACTCGGGCTCTGTCTTCTTGCCACATTGAGCTGACATTACTCTTCAGCTTTGTGCCTCCCTCTCCCCTTTGAGAAGATGGTCTCCTTGAAGACAAGAACCAAGTCCTATCTTAATTTCCTCTTTCCTTGGCAGAGACAGTCCTCCCTAGGTGTCTACTGAATAAATTAAAATAAGGCTCTGTGGTATGCTGGCAAAATCCTGTTCTGAGCTCCTCCTGGTTAATAAAAAAAATAACTATAACTACCACCCCTCTAAGGGTTCCATTCGGAAGTCTGTCTCTGCCTTAGTGGCCTCTTGGGAACGCAGTTACTAACCAGAACACCCTTCCCCTCATGTATGAAGCAAATATATGGCTCTAGGCAGCTTCCAGCCTCAGAATCCTATGAATCCAAGTTAATTTTCTTGAAAATTTAGCCCCTGATTAGATTTGTTCACCAACTGAACATTTTGGGAGGCTGTAGTAACTATAGGTAAAAGTAGAATTTTCCAAATCACCTTTTTTTTTTCTTCCTCATTTCTTGTAGAAAAGGCTTGGAATGAAAGAAAACCTTTCCGAATCAGGACTTTTTTCATCCCATGCAGAGAAACCACAGGAAAAAACATATTTTGTCTGTAGAAACATAATCACAAAATGGACTTTCAGGAATGGCCTCACATTTAAGTGCCTGTGAATAAATCTTTTCATTTGATTTTGCTCTAACCAAGACCCTCCCACAACCGTGAGGCCTGTCTGTCCTCTCTCAGCCAGAGAAAACTCACAACTTTAAGCATAGAAGAGCCCACTCTGCTATTAATGGCTATGGGTATTGGGGTAGCCAACCCCCAAGATGGCAGTAATCCTCACCCCCTGGTCTTCATATGTTTGTGTCAATCTCCCCTACACTGTACAGGACTGTCTGTGTGGTCAGTAGGATACAGAAAAGTGGTCATGAGCCACTTCCTAAACTGGCTTATAAAAGACTGTGGCTTCAGAGCAGGGACCATTCTCTTTCTTCACTTGCTCTGGGGGAAGCCAGTTGCCATGTTGTAGGCTGTCTTCTGAGATGCCCAGATGGCAAGGGATTCAGCCATCAGGTCAGTCACCTATGGAGAGCTGGAGAAGCCAGCTGCCATGTTGGGAAGACCTTCAGGCAACCTATGGAGAGGCCCCAAAGGAAGGAAATTGCAATCCCCTGTAACAGCTAATGAGGACCTGAGGCCTAACAACAACCCCGTGAGTGAGTGAGTTTGGAAGTAGATCTTCTCCCAGTCAAGCCTTCAGATGAGGCAGCAGCCCTGTTCAGCAGCTTGACTACAACTGCAAGAGAGGTGATTCCTGAACCAGAATCACCCAGTAAGCTGCTCCCAGACCTCTGGTCCCAGAAACTGTGACGTCATATATATTTGTTGTTTTGAGCTGCCAAGTTTTGGTGTAATTCGTTACACAGCAAAATCAGTTCTCAAAAATATGGGCATAAAGAGTTTTACTTCAGGGGCACCTGGGTGGCTGAGTGGTTAGGCATCTGCCTTTGGCTCAGGTCATGGTCCCTGAGTCCCGGGATCGAGCCCCACATCAGGCTTCCTGCCAATGACACTCCCCCTGCCTGTGTTCCCACTGTAGCTATGTTTCTCTCTGTCAAATAAATAAATCTAAAAACGGGGAAAAAAAGAACTTAAAAAAAGAGAAAGAGTTTTACTTCAGCATCATGCAATATCAATTGCACATCTTCAGGACTCCTTTTTATTTTTAATGAAACTTTACTGCCTGCCTTAGTAGATGTGAGTCAAGTATTCTAAGCTGTGAGGTCTAGGTTAATAGTATCCTAAGATGTGGAGGGTGCACAGTGCTATTTTTAAAGTTAGTGGCAAATATCTTCTCTCTTTTTAAAAAGATCTTATTTATTTATTTGACACAGACAGAGGGAACACAAGCAGAGGGAGCAGGAGAGGGAGAAGCAGGCTCCCACTACACAGGGAGCCTGATGCGGGACTTGATCCTAGGACCCTGAGATCATGACCTGAACCAAAGACAGATACTTAACCAACTAAGCCTCCCAGGCAACTGCAAAACATCTTCTTGATATTATGTCTTTAATATTTAAGTTTGAGGACTTTTCTGGGCCCTACACTTATAAAATCTCAGAGATTTGACCTTGATCAATAACTATTTTTGTCTGGCCATAATTAAAAAAAAAATATGTAAGCCCAATAGACCTACAGTTTGAGAACAGGGGAAACTCCTGTGTGTACCAGTTCATTCTTTTGTACCACATTTTGAAAATCAATATAATGGACCCATATGGGGCCAGAGAGGATGCTAAAAGCAAGATGTGATTATAAGTGCCATCCTGGATATTATTTGAAAGATTACTTTTCCTTTTTAAATTCTCCAAAAAAAAAATATGATAAATATTTACAAGCAAAAGCATGCAACTAGTTTTGATAGAATAAATATAATACATTTTTCACAGTAGAGAATCAGAAATCAATTCTAGTTTGAAGACATTTCCCCTATCATCTTAACCTGAGTATTTAACAATAACTATGAATTTAGGACAACACCAATAACGATTGTTACTGAGAACTTCTGTGATTCACACACACATTTGCCCCTGTAATTCAGATCTCCCTTTAGACCAAATTTGAATTACAGGTATTATTACCTCATTGTATGGGTGCGGTGTTGAGGCTGATGGGATTTGAATAGCTTGTCTGGGCCATGCAGTTTGTAACAATGGATTGAGGACTCAAATCCAGGCCTTTTGGAGTCCAAGGTTCACGTTCTTAATAATATGCTATACTGCCTCCCTGTAGCATTCTTTATATTAATGACAACATATTAGCAACTGTTGAATTCTGTATTACGGATATATAGCAAATCCATAACCATCATTAACAACAAAAAAACCCTCATGTTCAAAAAAGATTTTCTATTAAGGTCAAGGTGAAAAAGGAGCATCTACTTACTGAGAAGATGCTCAGAAGAGAACAGGTAAAGGGGTGGCGGTTCTTAGCGTCTGAGACCTCCTCCCCACACAACCGATGAGATGCTGTCAACACTTTATGGATACACTTTCCTCACGTTGCCTGCGTTTTGTAGCTGTTGCCATCTCCTGATTTCAGAGTTGGCCTTTTGTCTCAAAATATCATTTCCCTTTCAGTTTTCCTATTGAGAGTAAATATGATTTTAATACATTTCTGAGGATTCGGTGCCAACCTTTAAAAAAATCTATACACATATAATTAGATTTTTTTTTCCAGGGGAGAAGGCCATTTATGTTATTCATCTTCCCCTGGAGTCTGAGCTGAAGTCTTTGGTTTTCTAGTTAGGATTCAAATCAGGCAGCTTTGTTAGAGAATTTCCGGGCGGCGGGCGCCCTGGCTGCTGGGCAGTGTTTGTGGCTCCGACTTTGAGGGGAATGAGTGAGAAGGAAGATGGCCAAGCTGCCTAGCACTTTTGAGCACGGGATTTTGCTTTGTCTGTGGGCCTCTGCTTCCATCCCCACTGAGATGCAGGCAGAAGCAATGGCTCGGGGAATCACACCCAGAAAGGAAGTTTGACCATTCATTAAAGTATGTCTTCAGTAGGGGCAATTATCACCCGCGACTCATCAGCTTTAATAACAATAGCTTGTCTTGTAAAAATCATAGAAAAACGGACAAAGATGGATTCAGTGTTTTGGGGTTTTTTTGTGTTACTGTGTGTGCGCGTGTGCGTGTGCGCATGCGCCTCTTCTTTAAGAAGTGCTGCAAATTCACTGCATAAATAATGTGCTTCTCAAGTGTTTCTTTTTCCTTCACATTACGGTGAACTGCCCCATTTTGAGGATGATTTTCTATGATATTACTGACACTGCGGTGTTTAAATATCACTGGCAGGTTGAGAATAGAAATATTTTTCAAATTACTATACGTGCTTGGTGTCCCTGTAAGGTCTCCATGTCAGACTTCTTACGTTCACCTCCCTTGCTTCCTAAGTTTTTGTTTTTTGTTGCTTTCTTCTCTTAAACCAGATGTTTCTTCATGACCCCATACCATGATCCCCATTTTAAAGATAGAGAAAGATCTAAAACATTAGCACTGTATTCAGGATTACAGAAAGAGCCCATAGCATAGATTTTCACTGTCCTGATTTATGAGCTATTTACCTGGACAGAATACAGTCTATCTCTGCTTTATGCACCCCTGCTCCTCCAAAAAAGATAACCATCCCTGAGTAATCATCACCTACAATGTCCAAGAAAAACAATATTATCTTGACTTGGCTAACTTTTATAATAGCACCAACAACATTAAGATAGAAAGTTAACTCAATGATTTCTAAGTGGATTAAATGGGTATTAGAATACACCTTTAATTATTTCCGTTTCTGTAGGGAGGTTTTATTTCCACTTCCCTTATTTTGGAAAGTTGTAGACAAGCTGTATGCATTCATTTAGTTATTATAATAGCTGATACAATTTAAAACACATTAAAATACATTTTTGACTTGTTTTTTTTGTTGCCACGATCATAGGCTATGTTGTTAAAGGTCTCTCTTATGTTTTAGAACACTAATTTCCTACTCTCCTTACAGAAATTTATAGCTTACATTAATGGATTAATAGGTAATGAATATAGTTTAAACCACAGGTCCCCAGACACTTTTGAAAGTGCATCCTGGTAATTAAGGAAATCTGAGCATATATCCCCAACCTAAGCATGTTTATTTATAAAGTATACACTTGTACTGCTTCAGGTAATGAATCTCATTAGGGCTTAGTTTCTTTCTTATGATTTAGATGAAAAAATATCGGTTATATTTTTCTTCCCGCACCCCAAAGGATTATTTGGGGCATATCCCATTTTTGGAGTTCACTAATATAAAACACTATAGAGTTTCTACTTTCAAGTGGAGATTTTTTTCCCCTTTATTTAACATATTTATTCTTTACTGTTCATGCACTTAGGTTACACATATAGCATTTTTCACTATGATTTTTAGTTAATGCAGTTTTATTGCAATGTAAATGCAAATGAGGACCACAATATTAAAGACTAAAGTAACATCCAGTCCTGTGATCTGGAACTGAGGGAGGCAGCGTGTGTCATCAGAATGTTTATTCTATAAGGTTGGTGTTGGGGCAGAGGGACGATGGCATCAGTATTCTCAGCTATCTGAAAGTCTATGAGAAAGAGGCTCATGTTCTGTCTCTTTCTAGAAAGACCATTTGGAACCCAGTGGAAGTTACCGGGAGGCAAATTTTGCTCAAGGGACACTTTCTTTCTTTCTTCCTTCCTCCCTCCCTCCCTCCCTTCCTTCCTTCCTTTCTATTTTTATTTCTTTATATTTTTATTTAAGGTTTTATTTACTTCTTTGTCAGAGAGAGAGAGAGAACATAAGCAGAGGGAACAGCAGGTAGAGGGAGAAGCAGGTTCCCCACTCAGCAGGCAGCCCCATGTGAAAGTTGATCCCAGGGCGCTGGGATCATGACCTGAGCCGAAGGCAGTCGCTTAACCAACTGAGCCACCCAGGGGTCCGTCAAGGGACTTTTTGGTTTACTGATTTTTTGATTGTATGGGCTGCCCATGGCCAACTGTCATCCCCTGTTTGAATGAATTCCCCACCTCAAGACTAATTAAGCAGGGGTTGGTGCTGTTAGGAAGATGTAGATAGATTCCTACAAACAGGGAATTAGGAGGTGATAGTCTAAAAGGTGCCTTCCAATTCTTAAGTCCTGTCATTTTATAATGACCAGGGAATAATTATTTTAAAGGGTGGAATCCCTTTGCTACAAAGAGACATGCTGACAGTGCTCAGAAGTGTGAAAGGTCCATCCGAGGCAGCTGCTGAAGGGAAATCCCGCTTCCAGAACAACAGAAGAAATCCAACTTCAGTGGGGCACAGAGATAATTGAGTATCCGTCATGAAGCAGTATATGGCATGAGTTTCGGGAAGCGTCTCTTGTTAGAGACCTTTCACAGGGAATAAAAAATTATCCCTCTGAGAAGATCTGAACTTCACCGAGTCGAAGGTAAACTGATCTTACCAAGTCCCTTTCATTTCCCTGGTTCTGTAGGTTATTATGACCGTCTGCTATGGTTAACCAACTAAAACTATCAAAGGAAAAAAAAAGAAAATTTTCATTAAAGAATAGAGGAGAAAATGTCATTTGAATGCTTTTCCTCTGACTCGCTTCTCTCGGTTATGAGAAATTTACTATGAATCAGTGGGCAGAAACAGACTCATCACACATTATCTTTTAAAGAAATAATGAAATATTCTGTTGTGTCATTTCTTGCAGATCCAGAACCAAAGGCTGTTTATGGGTTTCTGGTCTCTGAAGTCTCTTACAAAAATAAATACACTGAAAAATAAAGAGAAAAGTTCCATCACATAGACATGAGAAGCTAGACTCTTCTTTCCGGGTGATAAACAGGGCAGCAAACCGAGTGAAATGGTGACACTTATTGAGGGTTTCTGGGAGCAGAAATCAATGCTGTTGCTTGCGGGGCAGGTGCGGTGTGAATAAAGCCCCTCAGTTCTGTCCCGGGCTCGGAAAGGCATGAGATCACGCAGTTCACACGGGCCGCAAGAAAGCTGCCAGCTCTGCCCATCTGGAGCCCGCTGTCACGCTGAACTCCTCAAAGGAGCAAGTGCCTGGCTCTTCTGCCTCGCTTCCTCAACAGCCGGCCACTTCCTTCCTCAGCACGGGCCGGGGGAGGGGGGAAGCAAACATCCTCTCTTCCAGGGCCGCTGGCTGTTGCAAGACTCAGATAATGGGGAAAGTGCCAGTTCTATCAATTGGACCGTCCGTGCTAACTGTATAATGCCATAATTGAAGTTGGGGTAATTTGATCCACCAATGAAAACCTAAATGTCTAATGTACACAGGTGAAGGGGGGCAAACTCTATCAAGACTTTGCACCCAATAACAAATTAAATACTAGGGACAGACCAAGTCGTGATTTAAATCTCTGATCCTTGAGAATGTTGCCTGGAATATTTTATCGATCCTTAAATTTGCTGTAAACCATGAATATTGCCTGACTTGATGGATATGTTTGGTTCTTGATTATATTTAAAATAAATCCCTTCTGTTATGTGAATATAATTACACTAAATGAGTTGATTTCAAAGTTTCCGAGGTAGAATAGTTTTTG
>PITA01019609.1:0-36946 GCA_004023965.1 Spilogale gracilis
TACGTCTGTCCCCGACCCTCCCCCCCAGGCCCTCACCTGAGGTCCAGTCCCAGCCCTTGTGCCAGTCGCTCTTGCAGGTGTAGGAGGTGCGACAGTCCTCCCACCACTGCTGACAGTCCTCTTTGCACAGGGGCACGTGCAGGAAGCGCTCCTTGCGCCAGCTCTGGTTCACCTGGTGGGAGGCAAGGAGGGAGGGCTGGCTCAGCTCTGGGCTCAGCGGCTCAGCGGGGCATGGGGCCATCACCTGCCACAGCCCTGAGGGAGCTGGATGGCAGCCTGCGGGGGTGGGGGGTCCCTACCTCCCTGATCCAGGGCCCCAGGTTGGGGGAGCACTCGTAGAGACAGTTGTCCTGGATGAAGTGTTTCTTGCAGGCGGGCTCCAACTTGCCGCAGTGGTCTGAAGTGAAGTTGTACAGGAGGGAGGTGTCCTTGTGCAGCTCCTGGCTGGTGCTGGCTGAGCAGCAGGCCTTCTCCTTCCAGGGAGTGCACTGCGTGGGGAGGACGGGGGACTAACTGCCTGCCCATCCCTCCCCCAGCCTTCTGCCACCTCCAGCTTCTCTCCATTTGGTTCTTGCTCTCCTGCCTTAGGTGGGTTGTCTTAGTAAAGTTTACTGTGAGGACCCCTCTGTCTTTGACCTCCAGGAACTCGCATCCTGGGCGAGATTCAGTTACAATGGGGCTGACAAGGGTCCTGGGAGCCAGAGAGAAACCCCATGTTGGGGGGACAATAGCCATCATTGCTATAGCCCTTCACATTTTATAGAAAATTCTTTGATGTATTCATTTAAAAATAATTACTAAGTACCTATTTTTATTCCAGTCACTGTTCTAGATGCTGAGAATATGATAGAGAAAAAAACAGACAGAAATGTGTGTTCATGGAAGTTATACCCTATCAGTGGGGACAGACAGTAAGAAACTAAAAGAGAAAAAAAATGGTGTCAGGATCTGATCAGTTATATGGAGAAGATTACAGCAGGGAATGGGAAAGTGGGGTATGGGATAATTGTTGAAAAAAAAATGTTTTTAAGATTAAATTTATTTATTTGACAGAGAGAAACACAGCCAGGGAGGGAACACAAGCAGGGGGAGTAAGAGAGGGAGAAGCAGGCCTCCCACCCAGCAGGGAGCCCGATGAAGGGCTTGATCCTGGAACTCTGGGATCATGACCTGAGCTGAAGACAGACACACAATGACTGAGCCACCCAGACGCCCCCAATTGTTGAAATTTTAAATAAGATGGCTATGAGAAGCCTCATTGGAGGATGACATTTTGAGCAAAGGAAGAAGGAAATGACCTATGTAACAATGTTGAACGTTCTTCTCAGCAAGCATTAAGGTCTCTGTCCCCAGCGATGAGGCCGGTGCCAGAAATGTGGCAGCCAGCCCCATAAAAAAATATTTGCTAAAAAAAGTCAACGAAAGACCTCTCTATGATTTACTAAATCTAAGCTGAACTCCATCGTACATATGGACACACCGTATCTTAGCAAGTTCTTAATATAGACCCGCTTTTTCAGGACGGCCAATACTGTGGAAAGCAGGGCCATGCTCTGTGTTTTGTTTTACCAGAGTAATTCACTGTTTTAGAAAATTATGTCATCAGTGGCAACACAGCTTAGAGTATCTTACTGCATTTTTATTTCCAGCAGAAGGCACCTGTATTGATCTTCATCTGTAGCTGTCCCATTCATAGTGATTTCATGAATAGAAGCAAACATGCTATTTGATAGTGATTTGTAATGGAGTCATGCCAGGAAATTGACATATTGAAATATACTTTATTTTATTATAAGTTACTTTATTTGTGCTTCTCCTTTATACTACAGTTAGAGAATCATGTTGGTATATTTTTTAAAAGATTTTATTTGTTTATTTGACAGAGAAAAACACATCTAGAGAGGAAACACAAGCAGGGGGAGTGAGAGGGAGAAGCAGGCTTCCCACCAAACAGGGAGTCCCGTGCGGGGCTTGATCCCACGACCCTGGATCATGAGCCAAAGGCAGATGCTTAACAACTGAGCCACCCAGGCACCCCTCATGTTGATTTTTTTTTTAAGTTAAGTGTGCAAATGGGTTCTATTGGCTTTGAATTCTATTCCAGGATAGAAAAATAGTCTAAAGAGTATTCATCAGGACATCTGGTTGGCTCAGTCAGTTAAGGGTCTGCCTTCGGCTTAGGTCATGATCCCAGGGTCCTGGAATTGAGTTCCATACTGGGCTTCTGGCTCAGTGCGGGAGACCTGTTTCTCCCTCTGCCTGCCACTCCCCCTACTTGTGTGCCCTCTCCCTCTCTCTCTCTCTCTCTCTCTCTCTCTCTGGTAAATAAATAAAATCATTTTAAAAAATAAAGAGTTTTTATCATATAAAAGAAACATGCAATCCCAATAGAGTTACAATGGAATGGCATCCATTTTTTACAGAATGAGTGAATATACAGCATGCACTGCTGTATCACAGCCGGAAGAGACCTTCTCCACCCTCGACACTCCATGGACTGGCATACAGTAAAGGTAGGAAGAACCATCCTTGCTAATAATCTCTCATCCTCCAGACCACTGGGAGTGCCCACCCGAGCCCCGAACCTACACCACCACAAGGCCTGCTTATGTCTGAGTCCTCTGGGTGTCCTTGTGCTTCTTTGGGCCTCAGTTTCCTCATTTGTGTTATGCGGGGGAGAATATTATCTCCTATATCAAAGGACCACTGGGAATATGAAATCACGGGCAGTAAATGGGCAGTAAACACGACACCTGGTAAGTGCTTGACGAATCATTATATCGTATTGATGCTGACTTGGTATTCTCCCAGGAGGCCACCCCTCAAATCACCTCAGCCAATAATCTCCCATAGAAATACCCCAGGATGTCTGGGCATCTCAGCAGTCGATGCTTTCCTCACCCCCCTGACACCATCTTCCCCGTTAGAACCAGCCCCTCCCCAAGTGGAGCCACACACCCCCTCACCTGCCCATGCAGCTTGTCCTCGGGGCCTGGCTTGGCCTTGTGGTGCTTGGCGTCCATGCAGACGTTGAGCAGGTCTGTGCTGGCCCAGGCGGTGCACACGGAGGCTGTCCAGGCCAAGAGCAGCAGAGATGGTGTTGGTCTCCAGACCATGTCTTTCTGTCCCTGCAGACGGAGTTTTGGTTAGGGAGGCCGAGACCTGAGGGGAGAGAGCCTCACGTGGGGTCCCCTTTGACCCCTGCCCGTGTCAGTCTCCCTATCTCCACAGTGAAGGATGGGGTCAGACCCTATTTCTTCAGTGTTGGGGGCCTGAGGCTCCCTGAAGCTGAAGTAGAGAAGGCTGGCAAAGGGGGCTCCCTCATCCCAGGCTTGGCGGACTCAGAGAGGGCCGGGGATTAGTGATCGGCCCTGGGAGAGTCTTCCTCAGTTGGAGGAGATGGCTTTGTGCCCACATCTTCTCTCAACTTTACTTCAGAAAAGTAATTAAATAGTCCAGGTCCATGCTCTGCTCCCCTGAAAAGGGCCAGGGACACACCGTGCTCTCCTGCCATGTCCAGCAAGCGCGTGCTCTCCAGCATACCCTGAATCTCCCGGGTCCCCACGCCAGGGGCAGGCAGGGACCAGCTCTGCTGAGTTCTCCGGATCAGCACTGAGGTCAAGGAAGTTAGCACATGGGGTACTATTTGGTCAAATAATACAGATATGGAAAGATTGGTGGTTTCTAACTTTTGCTTCCTTATACCTTTTCCTTCCCTGTTCTCTGAAAGCCATTTCCTTCCTCCACCCGTAATAACACTGGTCTCTTTGGCAATCTCTAATGGACCAGATTCCTGCCTTACCCTCAGAAAACAAGTGCAGAAATCCCTGGACCTGAGGGACAATGTAAAAGCACCCCGTGGGGGTGCCTGGGCGGCTCAGTCAGTTAAGCGTCTGACTCTTGATCTCGTGGAGCCTGCTTAAGATTCTTGCCCCTCCCTTGCTCCTCCACGCTCTCTACCCCCCATGTGTCTCTCTCCCCACACCAAAATATTAATTAATTAATTATTAATTAATAATGAATCCTATGAGAAGCCTCATTGGAGGATGACATTTTGAGCAAAGGAAGACAGAAATGACCTATGTAGCAATGTTGAACGTTCTTCTCAGCAAGCATTAAGGTCTCTGTCCCCAGCAATGAGGCCGGTGCCAGGAATGTGGCAGCCCCATAAAAAAATATTTGCTAAAAAAAGTCAACGAAAGACCTCTCTATGATTTACTAAATCTAAGCTGAACTCCATCGTACATATGGACATACCGTATCTTAGCAAGTTTTTAATATAGACCCGCTTTTTAATTAATTAATTAAAATAAAAGTACCCTATGTTGGAGCAGCCAACTAGACAAGTGCTTGGAGTCCTGGGAGTCACCCAGCACAAGTGACTGCCGCTTCTCTCATCCTAACTAAACCTCACCCCTACTCCCATCTGCTAAAGATCTGTCCCTTTGTGCTGTCACTGAATACCTGAGTTGACAAGAGACCGCTCATCCCTCTCACCACCCCACATCCCCACAAAAGCCCTGGCCAAGGGGCCTTCCAAAACCTTTCTGGGATTCACTTCCCTTGGCTCTGCATTTGGGGTCAAGTCTTCCTTCTTCCCATTTCTTCTCCTTAAAGGCACCTTAGCCACAGGAGCCCCAGGGATCTATCTTTCTTTCTTTCTTTCTTTCTTTCTTTCTTTCTTTCTTTCTTTCTTTCTTTCTTTCTTTCTTTTTAAGGTTTTATTTATTTAGGAGAGAGAGAGAGAACATGAAAAGGAGCATGAGTGGGCCCGGGTGGGAGGGTGAGAGGCAGAGGGATCAAGAGAAGGAGGCTCCCCACTTAGCAGGGAACAGGACAGAACAAGACCCTGGGATCATGAGCCAAATGCTGACGCTTAACCCGAGGAGCCACTCAGGCGCTATTCCCTGCCCCCCTACCCAGTGTTCCTGTCACCCTTTCCTCCTTAGGGCATCTTGCCTGAGCCTCCTTTGCCGCTGGGAGCAAACAGCTGTGTCTGGACTGGCCTCTTTTCAGGGTGGCGATGGCTCCAGGCCCCTGGACTTTCCCCAGTGGTCTCTGACCTCAGCCAGGAGACACTGACTATAAGAGCTGTGATTACCACAGAATGTGACTTCCCTTTTCCGCTCTCCAGTCTTCCCTCCTTCCCTCTCTTCCAGGCCCCACCCATTCAAGGCTCCATTAGCCTGTCAGTGTATTCACTCCTGTTTTCGTTCATCTCTTTCTTAGTTTATTCAGTATAGGAGTCACACATTCACCATTCATCAAAACCTACAGAAGCTCATCTCTAAGGGGGATCTGAATTTTTGAGGTACCCCAAATGGTTGTTAGGATGAAGCTAGCTGGAGGGGCATGAAATGCAGTAGGGAAGAACCCAGGCTTTAGGGTCAGGCCATGGGTTCCAGTGACATCGCTGTCCTCATACAACCCTGGGAAATGTCAGTGAGACTTTTGGAGCCTTAATTTGCTCAGAGGATTGTTAAGAATTATATATGGAAAAGCCTAGCACAACACGAGTAGGTTGAAATGATAGCCCATCAGGTTAATTTTTGAATAACCAGGTAGACACAGAGGTTGAAGTGCAGAAGTCCAGGTTGACAGAGAAAAATTGTCTCAGATCTGATAAATGATGTAATAGCATTTCTTTAAACAGAATTAGCATTTTTTGATAGCCTTTTAAAAAATCGTGGAAAAACATACATTATATAAAACTCACCATCTTAATTCCTTTTTTTTAAAAAGATTTTATCCATGTATTTGATAGAGAGAGAGATCACAAGTAGGCAGAGAGGCAGGCAGAGAGAGAGAGAGAGAGAGAGAGAGAGGAGGAAGCAGGCTCCCCGCCGAGCAGAGAGCCAGATGTGGGCCTCCATCCCAGGACCCTGAGATCATGACCTGAGCCGGAGGCAGAGGCTTTAACCCACTGAGCCACCCAGGCACCCCTTAATTCTTTTTAAGTATATGATTTAGTAATGTTAAGGGTATTTATGTTGTGCAATTGATCTCCAGAACCTTTGCATCTTGTAAAACTGAAACCGTGTTCTCATTAAGCAACAACAACTCATTTCCTCCTCTACCCTGGCAACCATCATTCAACTGTCTTTATGAATGTACTACTCTAGATGTTTCATATAAGTAGGAATCACACGGTATTGTCCCTTGCTTATTTCATTTAGCATAATGTCCTCAATGTTCATCCATGTGTCAGAATTTCATTTCTTTTTAATAATTGAATAATGTTTCATTGTATGTGTCTGCTAAATTTTGTTTATCCATTCACCCACTGATAGAACCTGGTTTCTTCCACCTTTTGGCTATTGAGAAGAAGGCTGTTGTGATGGCCAGTGTACAATTATCTTTCGAGGACCCTGCTTTCAATTCTTTTGAGTATATATTCAGATGTCTGGATAGCTGGATCATGCGGTAATTCCATTATTGAGGAACTGCCATAATATTTGCCATAATGATTGTATAGTTTTCCATTCCCACTGACAGTGTACAAGGGGTTCTGATTTCTCCACATCCACCAACACTTGTTATTTCCTGTTGATTTTCTGTGTCTTAATAAAAGCCATCTTGAGGAGGGTGAGGTGATATATCATTGTGGTTTTAATTTGCATTTCCCTGATGATGAATGATGCTGAGTATCTGTCTGTAGGCTTGTTGATTTGTAGACCTTCTTTGGAGATATGTCGACTCAAGTTGTTTGCCCATTTTTAAATTGTATTATATACTTTTTTATTATTGTGGGAGATCTCTAGTTCTCTCTATTTTCTGGACTAATTCCTTGCCAAATGTATGAGTTGAAAATTTTTCTCCCATTCTGTAAGCGGCCTTTTCACTCTGTTAACTGTCCTTGGATACACAATTTCCATTTTGAGTAGTCCAGTTTATCTATTTTTTCTTTTGTTGCCTTGCTTTGGCTATCATATCCAAGAAATCATTGTCTCATACAATGCCATGAAACTCTTCCCCTGTTTTTTAAAGGAGTTCTATAGTTTTAGCTCCTACACTTAGGTCTTTGATCCATTGTGAGTTAATTTTTATTTAAGGTATAAAATGAGGGCCCAACTTTGTTTTTTTGCATGTGAATATCCAGTTGTATCCCAGCACCATATATTGAAAAGACTATTCTTTCCCCCATTGAATTGTCTTGGCACGATTCAATTTGTCAAAAATCTGGACTCTCAGTTCTATTTTATGTACCTTTATGCTACTATCACACTGTCTCGATCATTGTAGCTTTGTAGTACATTTTGAAACCAACAAGTATGAGTCCTCTAATTTTTTTTTTCAAGATTGTTTTGGCTGTTATAGGCCTCTTGTGTGTCCATATGGATTTTGGGATCAGATTATCAATTTCTCCAAAAAAACCAACAGGGATTTAGATAAGGATTGAGTTGAATCTGTAGATCAGTTTGGGGAGTAATAAATTCCCTGTTAATAATATTAGGTCTCCTGTTTGATGAACATGGGATATATCTTTCTATTTATTTAGGTCTTAAAGTTCTTTCAACAATGTTTTATAGTTTTCAGCACAAGTCTTACTTTGTTAAATTCACATCTGTGTATTTTATTCTTTCTTATGCTATTGTGAATGGAATTATATTCTTAAATTCATTTTTATATTGTTCACTGCTAGTGTATAGAAAAACAACTGATTTTTGTATAGTGACCTGGTATCCTCCAAACTTGCTAAACTCACTTAGTAGTAGTAATAATATTTTTGTGAATTCCTTAGGATTTTCTATATGCAGTGTCATATGATCTGTGACTAGAGAGTTTTACTTCTTCCTGGAGAACCACTTCCTCAATGAACAGCCTTTGAGGACGGGGTTTGTGACGGAGCTTCTCCCTGAAGGAAGAAGGAGGGAAAGAAGGAAAGAAAAAATAGTTTTACTTCTTGCTTTCCAATATGGATGGCTTTATTCCTTTTTATGGACTAATAGTCTTAGCTACAACTTTTTTTAAAGTAATCTCTACACCCAAAGTGTGGTTCGAACTCATACCCCAAGATCAAGAAGTGCTAGCTCCACTGACTGAGCCAGCCAGGCGCCCCCTAGCTACAACTTTTGCACAAGGTTGAATAGACTGATGAGCATGGGACATACTTGCTTATTACTGGTATTAATGGGAAAGGCTTTGGCATTGACTATGATGTTATCTGTGAGTTTTTCATAGATAACCTTTATCAGGTTGTGGGAATTCCCTTCTATTCCTAGTTTGTTCCATGTTGGGTTTTGTTTTGTTTTGAATCATAAAAAGATTCTGGATTTTGTCAAATGATGTTTCAACTGAGGCAATCATGTGCATTTTGTCCTCTATTCTAGTAATATGATATTTCAAGTCAATTGATGTTTAGATGTTAAACCAACTTGTATTCTGGGATTAATCCTACTTGATTATGATGTATAATCCTTTTTATATGTGTCTGGATTCAGGCTGCTAGTATTTTGTTGAGAAGATTTACATCTTTATCCATAAGGGATATTGGTCTGTAGTTTTCCTGTGATGTCTGTATGATTTTGTATCAGAGGAATGTTGATCTCATAGAATGAGTTGGAAGTGTTTCCTCCTCTTTTTTTGGGTAAGATTTTATTTATTTATTTGAGAGAGAGAGTGAGTGAGAGAGAGATTAGAGGGGAAAAGGTCAGAGGGAGAAGCAGACTCCCCATGGAGATGGGAGCCCAATGTGGGATTCCATCCCGGGACTCCAGGATCATGACCTGCACTGAAGGCGGTGGTTTAACCAACTGAGCCACCCAGGCGCCCCTTAATTCTTCAAAGAGTTAGTAGAATGCACCACTGAGGTACTAGGAGCCTGAAATTTTGTTTAGGAGAAAGTTCTAAATTATGAATTCAATCTTTTTGCTTGTTACAGATATATTTAGATTTTTTTACCTCTTCTTATATCATTTTTGGCCATTTTATTCATGGCATCTAATTTATTGGCATACAATTGTTCAGAGTATTCTCTTACAATGCTTTTTATTTCTGTAAGGGCAGTAGTGTTGTCTCCTCTTTTATTGCTGATATTAGTAACATGATTCTTTTTTTTTTCTTGATCAATCTAGATAATGGTTTACCAGTTCTGTGGATCTTCTCAAAGAACTAACTTTTGCGGGGATGGGGGGAGGTGGCTGGCTCAGTCAGTAGAGCATGTGACTCTTGATCTTGGGATCTTTTTTTTTTTTTTTTTTAAAGATTGTAACTAGAACTTTTTTTTTTTTAAGATTTTATTTATTTGACAGAGAGAAACACAGCCAGAGAGAGAACACAAGCAGGGGGAGTGAGAGAGGGAGAAGCAGGCTTCCCGCCGAGCAGGGAGCCCGATATGGGACTTGATCCCCGGTCTCCGGGATCATGACCTGAGCTGAAAGCAGTCGCCCAACCAACTGAGCCACCCAGGCATCCGATCTTGGGATCTTGAATTCAAACCCCATGTTGGGTGTAGAGCCTACTTTAAAATTAATTAATTAATTAATTAATTAATTAAAAATAAACAAAGAACTGACTTTTGGTTTAATGGATTTTCTCTATTGTTTTTCTAAGATTTTTAAAAAAGATTTTATTTATTTATTTGACAGAGAGAGAGAGATCACAGGTAGGCAGAGAGACAGGCAGAGAGAGAGAGAGGAAGAGGCAGGCTCCCTGCTGAGCAGAGAGCCCAATGCAGGCCTCAATCCCAGGACCCTGAGATCATGACCTGAGCGGAAGGCAGATGCCTAATGACTGAGCCACCCAGGTGCCCCTCCTCTATTCCATTTACTTCTACTTTCCTCTCTTATTTCCTCCCTTTTGCTCATTTTGGGTTTATTTTGCTCTTTTTTTCATTTTTGTTTTTTAAGGAAGTAGATAGGTTATTTATTTAAAAGCTTTCTTTTTAGGAGGGAAACCTCGGTGGCTTAGTTGGTTAAGCGTCTGCTTTTGGCTCAGGTCATGATCCCAGGGTCTTGGAATCGAGTACTACATCAGGCTTCTTGCTCAGTGGGGAGTCTGCTTCTCACTCTGCCTGCCCGTCCCACTGCTGTGCTCTCTCACTCTTTCTCCCTCTAACAAATAGCTAACTAAATAAATAAAATCTTTAAAAAAATAAAAAATGGGGTGCCCGAGTAGCTCAGTCGGTTGGGCGACTGCTTTCGGCTCAGGTTATGATCCCAGAGACCTGGGATCCAGCCCTGCATCAGGCTCCCTGCTCAGCAGGAAGCCTGCTTCTCCCTCTCTCATTCCCCCTGCTTGTGTTCCCTCTCTGGCTGTGTTACTGTCAAATAAATGAATAAAATCTTACAATAAAATAAAATAAAATCTTTCTTACTTTTTAATATAGCCCTTGATAGCTCTAAATTTCCTTCATAAGTTTTTTTAAAATTTTATTTATTTATGTGACAGAGAGAGATCACAAGCAGGCAGAGAGGCAGGCAGAGAGAGAGGAGGAAGCAGGCTCTCTCCCGAGCGGAGAGCCTGACTCTGGCCTCTATCCCAGGACCCTGAGATCATGACCCAAGCCGAAGGGAGAGGCTTTAACCCACTGAGCCACCCAGGTGCCCTCTAAATTTCCTTCAAAGCAGTGCTTCGTTGCACCCATAAATTTTGCTATTTTTCATTTTCATTTCATTCATCTTATTTTCTAATATCTCTTGTGATTTATCTCATTCATTATTTAGGAGTGTGTTGTTTAATTTATACATATTTGTGAATTTTCTAAACCTTTCTCTTACTGATTTTTAATTTTATTCCTTTGTGGTCAGAAAATATACTTTGTATTTCAGTTCTTTTAAATGTATTGGTGCCTTTTTACAGCCTAACATTAGATATCCCATATGGAATTGAGAAAAATGTATATTCTCTGTTGTCTGCTGGTGTGTTCTCTAGATCTCTGCTAGATAAGCTGAGGTTCCTAGTGTTGTACAGTCGACCTCCCTATCGATCTTCTATTCTATTCTATTCCTGATTGAAAGGGTTTATTGAAATTTCTAACTGCTAATTTTTGTTGTTTTTTTTTAAGTAATCTCTCTTCCCATGGGGCTCAAACTTAAGATCCTTTGTAAGATCAAGAGTCGTATGCTGTACTGACTGAGCCAGCCATGCACCCCTTCTAACTGCTATTTTTGAATTATGTATTTATCTATCTAACTCTGTTAGTTTTTACTTCGTGTATTTTGGGATTATTTTATTAGATGCATTTATGTTTATAATTGTTATATGTTCCTGATGGATTAACCTTTTATCATTATAAAATGCCTATCTTTGCCTCTTAACAATTTTTGTCTTAAATTCTATTTGTCTGATATCATTATAGCCACTCCAGCTATCCTTTAGTTATTTTTTGCATGATATATTTTTTCTATCCTTTTTGAGTCATGTAGAGAGTGTATAATTGGGCAATGATTTTTTTTTTTTTTTTTGCCAATCTGGATTTTTATTGGGAAATTCAATTCCATTTATATATAATGTAGTTATTAATAATATAAGTTTTACAGCTGAAATTTTGTTTTATATATATTTTTTAAAGATTTAATTTTTAGTTAATCTACACCCAATGAGAGACTTGTACTTACAACCCCGAGATCAAGAGTCACATGCTCTACTGACTCTGCCAGCCAGGAGCCCCTATACATCTAGTTTTGGTTTTTGTGTTTCCCTATTTCTCCATCACTTCCTTCTTTTGTGTTTTGTTTTGTTTTGTTTTGTTTAAGATTTTATTTATTTCACAGAGAGAAACACAGCTAAAGGGGGAACACAAGCAAGGGGAGCAAGAGAGGGAGAAGCAGGCTTCCCGCAGAGCAGGAAGCCCATGCAGGACTCATCCAGGGACTCCAGGATCATGACCTGAGCTGAAGGCAGACGCTTAAGGACTGATCCCCCCCAGGTACGCCCTTCTTTTGTGTTAATAGATATTTTCAAGTGTACCATTTTGGTTCCTTTGTTGTTTCTTTTACTATATTTTTATAGTTATTTTCTTAATAGTTGCTCTGGGGTTATAATTAAATCATAATTTATAACAATTTAATTCAGATCAATACTGAGTTTCAATAGTGTTCAAAACTTTACTCCTATATAGCTTCATTCCTTCCCCTACACCTTTGTACTGTCTTATTGTCATACAAATTTCATCTTTATACACTATAAACGTATCAATACCATTTTATAGTTATTACTTCATGAAGCTGTCTTTTCCTATTAAATAGGATAAGAGGATTTGCTTTTAAGTGAGTTATGGCATTTGGAAAATTAAAAATAAATAAATAAATAAATAGGATAAGAAAAAAATTACAACATAAAAATATTTATACCATATTTTATATTTCTCTTTGTAGTAACTTTTACTGGTATTCTTTATTTCTTCATGTGGATTCAAGTTACTGCCTGGTATTATTTCATTTCAGTCTGAAGGACAACCATTAGTATTTCTTTTTTTTAATATTTTATTTATATATTTGACAGAGAGAGATCACAAATAGGCAGAGAGGCAGGCAGAGAAAGAGGTGGAAGCAGGCTCCCCGCTGAGCAGAGAGCTTGATATGGGACTCGATCCCAAGACCCTGGGATCATGACCCAAGCCGAAGGCAGACCCTTAAACTACTGAGCCACCCAGGTGCCTCTAGTGTGAATTATTTTGAGTTTCTCTTACTTGGAGGTCATTGAACTTGGATATATAGATTAATTTTTTATATGAAATTTCTCCTTGAAATCAAGGGTTTGGTTTTGGTTTATCCAAATATTATTTATGCTTTTATTCTTTCTCTGTTCCTTATAAGATGCACATTGTTAATATTTTCATATGCTTAGGAGTGCCTGGGTGGCTTAGTCATTGAGCGTCTGCCTTCAGCTCAGGTTGTGATCACGGAGTCCCGTGATTGAGCCCTGCATTGGGCTCCCTGTTCTGTGGGAAGCCTACTTCTCCCTCTCTCATTCTCCCTGCTTGTGTTCCCTCTCCAGCTGTGTTTCTCTCTGTCAAATAAATAAAATCTTAAAAAAAAAATTAAAAAATATTTTCGTATACTTAATGGAATTCCCATAGGTCCCTTGTTTCGTTTATTTTTCTTCCTTAAGTTTGTTCTTTTTTTTTATCCTTGGGGGCACCTGGATGGCTCAGAGGGTTGAGCCTCTGCCTTTTGGCTCAGGTCCTGGTCTCAGGGTCCTGGGATGGAGTCCCGCAGCAGGCTCTCTGCTCAGTGGGGAGCCTGCTTCCCCCCTTTTCTCTGTTTGTCTCTCTGCCTATTTGTGATCTCTCTCTGTCAAATAAATAAATAAAATCTTTTAAAGAAAAGATTTTATTTTCTTACGTAACCTCTACACCCAATGTGGGGCTCAAACTAACAACCCTGAGATTGAAAGTCTCATGCTCCTGGGGTGCCTCAGTCATTGAGTGGCTCAGTCATTAAGTGTCTGCCTTCGGCTCAGGTCATGATCCCGGAGTCCCAGGATCAAGCTCCACATCGGGCTCCCTGCTCAGCGGGAAGCCTGCTTCTCCCTCTCTCACGCTCCCTGCTGTGTTCCTTCTCTAGCTGTGTTTCTCTCTGTCAAATAAATAAATAAAAATCTTTAAAAAAAAAATAACATCCCAAACCAGAATAGTACATTTGTTAACAATTGATAAACCTACACTGACACAATCATCTGAAGTCCATAGTTCAGATTACAGTTCACTCTTGGTGTTGCACATTCTTTGGGTTTGGACAAATGTATGACACATGTCATTATCTTATAGAGTATTTTCATTCCCCTAAAAATGCCCTCTGCTCTGGGGTACCGGGCTGACTCAGAGCCTGGGACTCTTGATCTCAGGGTTATAAGTTTGAGCCCTGCATAAGGCATAGAGATTTTTTTTTTTAAAGATTTTATTTATTTGACAGTGAGAAACACAGCGAGAGAGGGAATACAAGCAGGGGGAGTGAGAGAGGGAGAAGCAGGCTTCCTGCCGAGCAAGGAGCCTGATGTGGGACTTGATCCCGGGTCTCCGGGATCATGACCTGAGCCGAAGATAGTCGCTTAACCAACTGAGCCACCCAGGCCCCCCCATAGTTTTTATCTTTTCCAGAAATTCCTATAGCTAGAATCATATAAGCATATAGTCTTCACATGTTGGCTTCTTTCACTTAATAATATGCATTTAAGTTTCCTCAATCTCTTGGGGCACCTGGTGGCTCAGTTGCTTATGTGGCCAACTCTTGGTTTTGGCTCAGGTCTTGATCTCATGGTCATGACATGGGACCCTGCATCAGACTCTGCTCCGTGCAGAGTCTGCTTCAGATTCTCTCTTCCTCACTCTCCAGCTCATGCTCTCTCTCTCAAATAAATAAATAAAATCTTTAAAAAAATAAGGTACTTCCATCTCTTTTTATGGTTCAAGAGTTCATTTCTTTTTAGTGCTGAATAATATTCCATAGTCTCAATGTACCACAGTTTATTTACCCATTCACCTACTGAAGGACATCTTGATTGCTTCAGCATTTGACAATTATGAGCAAAGCTGCTATAAATATCCACGTACAGATTTTTTGTGGATATAAGTTTTCAACTCCTTTGGGAAAATATCAGATTGTATGATAAGAATATATTCAATTTTGTTAAGAAACCACCAAATAGACTTTCAAAATGGCTGTATCATTTTGCATTTTCATGAACAATGAGTGAGAGTTCTTGCTGCTCTACATCCTCACCAGCATTCAGTGTTGTCAATGTTCCAGATTCTGGCCATTCTAACAGGTATATAGTGGTATCTCAGTGTTTTAATTTGCATTTCCCTGATGATGTATGATGCAGAGCATCTTTGCATATTTTTTAACTATTTGGGGTGGGTTTTTTTTTTTTAAGATTTTATTTATTTATCTGGCAGAGAGAGAGATCACAAGTAGGCATAGAGGCAGTCAGAGGGAGAGGAGGAAGCAGGGTCCCTGCTGAACAGAGAGCCCGATGCGGGACTCAATCCCCGGACCCTGAGATCATGACATGAGCCAGAAGCAGAGGCCTTAACCCACTGAACCACCCAGGCGCCCTAAGGGTTTTGATAAAAACTGAACTGAATTTCATAAAGACTGTACCATTTTTTTTTTAACTAGCAAAGGAAGAAGGATGAGAGTAACTTGTGCCTTCCTTTCACCAAAATAGGGTGTTTATTTTTCTTTATCATGCATCAATCTGGTAAGCAGAAATGACCTGAGCTGAAGGCAGAGACCCTAACCCACTTAGCCACCCAGGCGTCCTGAGCGGTTTTTGGCATATATTTATTTGCCATCTTCATATTGTTTTTTCTGAGGTGTCTGCTAATTAACGTCTTTGGCTCTTTTTAAAATCAGGTTGCTTATTTTCTTATTGTTGAGTTTTAGGAGTTCTTTCTGTGTTTTAGAAAACAGTCCTGGGCGCCTGGGTGGCTCAGTTGGTTAGGCAACTGCCTTCGGCTCAGGTTATGATCCCGGAAACCCGGGATCAAGCCCGGCATCAGGCTCCCTGCTCGGCAGGAAACCTGCTTCTCCCTCTCTCACTTCCTCTACTTGTGTTCCCTCTCTAGCTGCGTTTCTCTCTGTCAAATAAATAAATAAAATCTTTAAAAAAAAAAAAAAGAAAACAGTCCTTTATGGATATGTCTTTTGCAAATGTTTTGTCCCAGTATGTGGTTTGTTTTTTCATTCTCAAAATATCTTTTACAGAACAGAAAATTTTAATTTTAATTAAAGACTAGCTTGTCAGTTGCTTGCTTTATATCCTAAAAGTCATCACCAAACCCAAGGTCACCTAGATTTTCTTCTACACTATCTTCTAGGAGCTTTGTGGTTTTGCATCTGTGTTCTGTTCAGGCCTGTGAGTTACTTTTTGCACCTTCACAAAAAGTGTGAAGTGTGTGTAGACATCATTTTGTATGTGATGGCCATTTGTTCCAACATTTGTTGAAAAGACTCTCTCGCCCCATCCTCATGCTGCTGCCCCTTTGCCAAATATCAGTTGAGTATACTTCGTGAGTATATTTGTGAACTCTGTTCTGTTTCATTGATCAGTCTGTTTATTCTTTAGCCAATATCACTTTGTCCTGATTACTGTACCTTTGCAGTAAGTCTTGAAGTCAGGTATTATCATCTGTCTAACATTCTAACTTTGTTCTCCTCAATATTGTGTTGGTTATTCTCGGTCTTTTGCCTCTCCATATAAACTTTAGAATCAGTTTGTCAGTATCTACCAAGTAACTTTCTGGGGTTTTCATTGGGATGGCATTGGGTCTACAGAACAACTGACATTTTGGCTATATTGTGACTTCCTGTCCATGAACATGGACTATCTCTCCATTTATTTAGTTCCTTGGTTTTCTTCATCAATTTTGTAATTATCCTCACATAGATGTTATACATACATAAAATTTTAATTTTAATTAACGACTAGCTTGTCAGTTCTTTCTTTCATGGATCATGCTTGGCTTTATATCCTAAAAGTCATCACCAAACCCAAGGTCACCTAGATTTTCTTCTATATTATCTTCTAGGAGTTTTGTATTTTTGCATCTGTTAGATTTATACCTAAGTATTTCATTTTTATGGATGTTATTATAAATGACATATAGTTTAATTTCAAATCCCACTTATTCATTGCTAATATGTAGGAAGGCAGTTGATTTCCATATATTTACCTTTTATCCTTCAACCTTGCTGTAATTGCTTACTAGTGCCGGGGATTTTTTTGGTCATTTCTTCAATTTCTCTGTAGAGACTAACATGTCATCTATGAACAAAGACACTTTTATTTATTTTTTTGACACGTTTAATTCTTCCTTCCCAATCTATACCTTTTATTTCCTTTTCTTTTTTTTTTTTTTTTAAAAGATTTTATTTATTTGACAGAGAGAAACACAGCGAGAGAGGGAACACAGCAGGGGGAGTGAGAGAGGGAGAAGCAGGCTTCCTGCCGAGCAGGGAGCCCGATGTGGGACTCGATCCCAGGACTCTGGGATCATGACCTGAGCCGAAGGCCGTCGCTTAACCAACGGAGCCACCCAGGCGCCCCTTTATTTCCTTTCCTTGTCTTGATGCATTACTTACAATTTGCAGTACAATACTGAGAAGTGGCGAGAGGACACATCCTTGCCCTATACCTGATCTTAGTGGGAAAGCTTTGAGTTTCTCACCATTAAGTATGTTAGCTCTAGGTTTCTTGGTAGATATTCTTTATCAAGTTTAGCAGGTTCTCATAAATTTTTTATTTCAGTTTATTGTACTGTTTCATCCCTGATTTCTTTTTAAAAAGATTTTTTTAAAATTCTTTTTAAAAAGAGTTCTCTCTTTAAAAAGAAAAGTATTAATCTTTTGAGAGAGAGAGAGAGTTGGGGGGAGGGGCAGAGTGAGAGGGAGAGAAGGAATCCTTAAGCAGACTCCCCACTGAGGAGCCCAATGTCGCAGGACCCTAAGATCGTGACCTGAGCTGACATCAAGTCAGATGCTTAACCGACTGAGCCACCCAGATGACCTTGTACCTCTGTTTTCTATTTCATTTTTAAAATAATTTTTATTTCTTTATTTGTATTCTCTATTTGGTGAGACATCATTTTCATATTTCCTTGAATTCTTTAGACATGGTTTCCTCTAATTCTTCATGATCCTGAGATCAAGAGTTACAAGCTCTACTGACTGAGCCAGTCAGCTGCCCCTAGTTCTTATTTATAATAGTTGATTGAAAGTCAGCTATTGTCTTATTATTCTCTAATAAATCCAACATCTGGGCTTGCTCAGGGGCAAACTTATTGACTGCTATTTTCCCCCTGTGTATGGCTCACACTTTCCTGTTTCCTTGCACGTCTCATATTTTTTGTTGAAAACTGGATAATTTTTTAAAAGATTTTATTTTTAAGAAGTCTCTATACCCATTGAACCCATTGTTCAAACTCACAACCCCAAGAGTTGCATGCTCCACTGACTGAACCAGCCAGGTGTCCACAAAACTGGGTATTTTTTTAAAGATTTACTTGTTGGGGTGCCCAGATGGCTCAGTCAGTTAATGGTCTGACTCTTGATTTTGGCTCAGCTCATCATCTCAGGGTCTTGAGGTCAAACCCTGCATTAGGCTCCATGCTCAGCGTGGAGTTTGCTTGTCCTTCTCCCTCTGCTCTCTCTCTCATAAATCAATAAAATCTTTTAAAAAGAGGGTTATTTATTTTTATTTTTTAGGAAGAACAAGAAGGAGCATGAGTGGGGGGCAGGGGCAGAGGGAAAGGGACAGAGAGAATCCTCAAGCCGACTCCCTGGTGAGCATGGAGCCCAATGTGGGGCTCAATCCCAGACCCTGCGATCATGACCTGAGCTGAAATCAAGAGTTGGATGCTGGACGCCTGGGTGGTTCAGTGGGTTAAACCCTCTGCCTTCAGCTCAGGTCCCTGCATCAGGCTCTCTGCTCAGCAGGGAGGCTGCTTCCTCCTCTCTCTCTGCCTGCCCCTCTGCCTACTTGTGATCTCTCTCTCTGTCAAGTAAATAAATAAATAAAATCTTAAAAAAAAAAAAAAAGGTTTAAATGCTCAATCGACTGAGCCACCCAAGTGCCCCAGAAATGAGTATTTTAAATAATATAATGTGGCAACTCTGCAAATCCGATCTCTCCAACCATGGCTTCTTGTTATTGCTGCTTAGTTGTTTACCGATTTTCATGGACTAATTCTGTCAAGTCTCATTTTCTTTGTCATATGTGGTCATCGAAGTTTTTGCCTGGTTTGCTTCGTGGTCTCCTAATTTTTGCCAAGGGTTCAGGCAAGCCTTCAGTGCTCTGGCAGTTTACTCTGCCTTATCCCTTGCTTCCTCCTTGAACAAGACCTCCAGCTCACCAGAGTTGAGGGACTGGGATCTTCCCTGGTATTTCCTGGATGTACTCACAGTTCTGTAAACATATGTGGATTTCTAAATCCCCAGGCAACATCAAAGATTTTCATAGCCTTCTATCGACAGTTCACTCCCCGATATTCCTCTTAAGTGTTTTGCCTCAGCTGGTGTTCCTGCCTCAAGAAGTTGGGATGTCAAATAATCTGCTGCAAAGTGTTCAGATAAACAAAATGGAGTTTCTCGCTCTGTGAGCTCTGAATCAGGTCAAATAAAGACTAGCCCTAGGAATGAGACCCTTAAAAGGAGCTTCCAGACACATGGAGAGTGACAGTTCTCAAAGGAGAGGGCTGTTTGGCAGTTCCACACCCCTGCTGCCCCCTCTAGTGGCTGCTGGGCCACCACCACCGGGTTTTCTAAGCTACTGTAGGTATGAGGCTGCAGGTGTTGGGAAGCTACCACACGGTTGGAGAGGAAGATGGGGAAAAAGCGGGTACAAAGACTGCCAAACTCACTGTTCCTACTGCTATTCGACCATTTTTCTTGAACAAATTCTCCTTTGAGTGTTGAAAGCTTTGGTTCCCGGAATTATTATTATTATTTTTTAAGATTTTACATATTTATTTGACAGAGAGACAGACAGGGAGAGAGGAAACACAAGCTGGGGGAGTGAGAGGGGGAGAGGCAGAATCCCCACTGTGCAGGGAGCCCGATGCGGGACTCAGTCCTAGGACCCTGGGATCATGACCTAAGCAAAAGGCAGATGCTTACCAACCGAACCACCCAGGAGCCCCCAGACTTCTAAGTAGTTGATTTTTGACCATTTTTGCCTGTGCTATTGCTTCTGTGGAGGAGCAGATTTTCAACTGTCCTTCCTCTGCCATTCCAGAAGTTCCTCTTCAGGCTTCTATTTTAAGTACAAAGCTTTAAAGACTACGGTCACTTGTAAGAAAAATGATCTTTGAGCCTACAATCTACCTTTAACATGAAGAAATAAAAGTTCTTTTGGTGTCCTGGTTGTTTTCCCCTTATAGCAGAGTTTAGGTCCTTACATAATATGAATACAAACTTTCACTTCCTAGAAAGCATGTTGATTTGGGGGTTTTGTGCTGACTCATGTCATCCTCTTGGGTCAAGATATAACATAAAACAGTAGGGTTCCTCTCTTCTAGAGAAGTTAAAAATTTTAATGACAAAGTTATTATAAAATATAATTTTCTTATTGATAACCAAGCCTAAGGCTATTTCCAGACAATACATTTATCTGTTTCCCTTCTCCCACAGTCAGGCCCTACATTCAGAATAACAAAGCTATCGAGCCATTTTTTATACCAAAATCCTCTTGGTACTTCCCAGACAGCTGCTACAACACACAAAAGCTTTGCTGTCTCACTGCATGGCTCTCATGAGTGGAGAAGGAGACAAGGAACGGCGCTAAAAATAATCAGGTCTAGTCGGTATGCTCCATGTTTTTAGAATTGCATATCAGTATCAGAAAGATCTGCCCTGTTCATGGTGTCCATGATGTAGACAAAGACCAAAGACGTCAAAGCAAAGAAAGGAGCTCATCCTTTCTAGAGGACTTTTTTTTTTTTTACACGATTTTGTTTATTTATTTGTCAGAGAGAGAGCATGAATGGGGTGAGGAGCAGAGGGAAAGGGAGAAAGAGGCTCCCTGCTGAGCAGGGAGCTCAATGCAGGGCTTGATCCCAGGACCCCAAGATCATGACCTGAGCCAGAGGCAAATGTTTAACTGACTGAGCCGCCCAGACATCCCTCTAGCTGACTTTGATACCAGGTAAAGTGTTGTGACTGAACATTCAGTGGTTACAAACCTTCCCAGATGGGTAAAAGCAGACTCATCCTCACGGGCCATGGCTTGCATGATAACATTAACAAATATATTTCTTTTTTTTTTTTAAAGATTTTATTTATTTATTTGACAGAGAGAAACACAGCAAGAGAGAGAACACAAGCAGGGGGAGTGAGAGAGGGAGAAGCAGGCTTCCTGCTGAGCAGGGAGCCCGATGTGGGGTTCGATCCCAGTACCCCAGGATCATGACCTGAGCCAAAGGCAGACGCTTAACAACTGAGCCACCCAGGTGCCCCTCACGTGGCAAAATATTTATAAAGCATTTAAATGGGTAAATTTTATGATATGTACAATGAGTGAATGAATGGTTACCTATCCGATACTCTTCCTTGCAATGGTAGCATACAGAGAATCTTAACTCTGAATTTCGGTGGAGTGTGTTCATAGGGGACATATTCTAAGGAATTCAGCATCTGGCTCTATAAAAATCCATCTTCGGAGCCAAACTCTACCCCGTCATAAATTTTGAGGATTAGGTGGAACAATGCAGCAATCAAGGAGAGAGCACGTGCTGGGTGTGATATGGACAACATTAGATGTATTGTAGAGATGTTTAGGAGAGTGGCCCGTTGACCAAGGATTTTTTTAGAGAGAGTGTTTATTCCAGTTGGCACAAGTATGGTCTACTAAATTGAGGGTTAGAAACCAGAGCCAGGAGAAAGAAAAAGGACTACATCATATGACTACTCAAAAAAAGATCATGAGACACATTACCAAAAATATCCCCCACAATAACCATAACCATGTCTCCATCAACTTCACTAACTTCTTTAAAATTATTTCTGTTACCTGTTTGTGGGTTAGCATCTCCCTCCATATAAGACTTCCATTTTAGGGCTGAATGTTTCTGGAAATCTCAAGTCTCAGAGCTCTGATAGGTTGAATCACCCAAGGGTTAGTTATGATGGTGAAGTCAGACCCATCAGTCTATTCTTCCACCAATTATGCCAGGATCTTTAGAAAACAGGAGAGAATAGGAACCCTTGTTGACCAGACAGAATGGTCTAGAAACCTATTAATGGAGTGAAAGAAGTGTCATTGAGGTGTAATGCAACTGGGCATGAACCGACCGCTGCATTTCATGAGTCTCAGTTGGTAGCTACTTATTATTTAAAAATTTATTTTTTAAAATATTTTATTCTGTTTATTTGAGGCAGAGAGAGAGACAGAGAGAGAGTGAGAGAGCATAAGCAGGGGGAGAGGGAGAAGCAGACACCCCACTGAGCAGGGAGCCCGATGCGGAGCTCAATCCTGGAACGCCAGGATCATGACCTGAGCTGAAAGACAGATGCTTAACCGAATGAGCCACCCAGGTTCCCCTGACGGTTATTTAAAGAAGACATATTATTAGAACCTGGGGAAGGAGAGTTCGTCTTCCCAACCCACTTATTTTTGATAAATCTATTTGTCCTCTCTCATCATCTTGAGCTCTGGGTGATACGGACAGTGGATATATTTAGAGACCTTGACAGCCTCACAGTCTATTTTGTAAGATGTGCAGCAAAATTCCTGTCAATAATAAAAAGTTGGGCGCCTGGGTGGCTCAGTGGGTTAAAGCCTCTGCCTTCAGCTCAGGTCATGATCTTGGGGTCCTGGGTTAGAGGCCTGCTTCGGGCTCTCTGCTCAGCAGGGAGCCTGTTTCCTCTGCTCTCTCTGCCTGCCTCTCTGTCTACTTGTGATCTCTCTCTCTGTCAAGTAAATAAATAAAATCTTTCAAAAAATATAATAAAAAGTTATGGGGCACCTGGGTGGCTCATTTGTTAAGCGTCTGCCTTCAGCTCAGGTCATGATCCCAGAGTCCCAGGATTGAGCCCCATATCTGGTTTTCTGCTCGGCAGGAAGCCTGCTTCTCCCTCTCCCACTCCCCATGCTTGTGTGTCCTCTCTAGCTGTGTTTCTCTCTGTTGAATAAATAAATAAAATCTATAAAATAATAATAATGTTTTTTTTAAGTTTTTTTTTTTTTAATTTGACAGAAAGGGCCAGGGGGAAGGGCGGAGTGAGAGGGAGAGAGTGTCTCAGACTGCTGCTAAGCACAAAGTTGCACTCAGAGCTCCATCTCAAGACCCTGAGATCATGATCTGAGCCAAAATCAAGAGTCAGACGCTTAACCAACTGAGCTACCGAGGCGCCCCTAAAAAGCTATTTTACACTAAGGTATAAAACTATCTTAGAGCGGCACCTGGGTGGCTCAGTCACTGGGCATCTGCCTTCAACTTGGGGTCCCAGGATCAAGCCCCATGTCGGGCTCCTTTTTTGGGGGAGGCCTGCTTCTCCCTCTCTCACTCCCCCTGCTTGTGTTCCCTCTCTAGCTGTGTTTCTGTCAAATAAATAAAATCTTTAAAAAAAAAAAAAACTATCTTAGAAATATATTTGTTGGGGTGCCTGGGTGGCTCAGTTGTTGAGTGTCTACTTTCTCTGTATAAATCTGTCTTTTCTGGAATTTTCATAAAAATGGACTTTTACTTAGTATAGTGTTTTTAAGGTTCATCCATGATGTTAGCTTGTATCAGTTTATTACTTTTTATTGCTGAATAATATTGCATTGCACGGATGCCTTTCCGTTCCCATCAGGTTAAAGTCTTGAGCTCTTCTGAGCAATAACGCTTCTGTGAACATTCACATACAAGTGTTTATGTGGATAGACATTTTCATTTCTCTTGAGTAGATGCTTAGAAGTAGAATTGCTGGGTTGTGAGGCAGTTTTACTTTTAGCTTTTTTTGCAACTGCCAGTTTTCCAAAGGGCAGTACCATTTTACATTTCTGTCAGCAGTATATCAGGGCTCCAATTTCTCCACAGCCTCGCCAACATTTGTTATTGCCGGCCATACTTATTAAAGGCATTCTAGTGGGTGTGAAATGGTACCTTATTGTGGTTTTAATTTGCGTTTTCCTAACGACTAATGGTATTAAGCATCTTTTCACGTTCATATCAGCCCTTTGTGTAACTTCTTTGATGAAATGTCTGTTCTTTTGCCCACTATTTGATTGAGTTGTTTTCTTACTAAGTTGTAAGCATTCTTTGCATATTATGGATACAGATCCTTGATCAGGTATGTGTTTTCCAGATATTTCCTCCAGTCTGTAACTTGTCTTTGAATTTTCAGTGTTATATTTTGAAGTGCTCAAGTTTTGATTTTGATGCTGTCCAACTTACCCGTTTTCTTCACGATAGACTGGTTTCGGTCCCAAAGAACACAGTCCATCTGTAGAATAGGTAGAAGCTTTAATCTAAGAAATCTTTGCCTAACACAAGGTCTGGAAGGTATTGTTTTCTTCTAGAAATCTTATTGTTTTAGCTGTTACATTGAAGTCCATGATCCTTTTGAGCTAATTTTCTGTGTGAGGTAAAGGTCTAAGTTCATCTTTTTGTGTGTGGATCACCAGTTGTCCCAGCACGTGGGTTGAACAGACTGTTCTTTACCCCAATGAAATGCCTTAGCGCCTTGGTCAAAAATCAATTAACTATAAATATAGGGATTTATTTCTGGACTCAGTTCTGATCCATTAATCTCTACGTCTATCCTTATACCAGTACGACTGCTGAGGAGATCTTAATATGGAAAATTATTAATACATTCTGCAAGCTAATGACTCCTCAGAATTTGAGGATGACCAACTCTAGAAAGTGGAACTCAAGACTAGTATTCTCATAAATGGCTCAGAAACAACACAATAGGTCTTTAATTAGGTATCAACGAGGCTTGACTGGATACTAATTTTTTAAAAACAAGATTTTATTTATTATTTTAGAGAGAGAGTGGGGGGTGGGCAGGGGCAGAGGAGGGTTGGGAGAAGAAGAAAATGTCAAGCAGATTCTGGGCTGAGTGAGGACCCTAACGTAGGCTCGCTCTCATGACCTGAGCCTAAACCAAGAGCTGAGTGCTCAACCAACTGAGCCACCCAGGCCCAAGGTGGTACTAATCTTAAAGTTTATTAATTCTAACACATCTGTAAAGAAGTCATATTTGTAAATACTATCACTGGTTCTGTAGAAAATGTAATACATCAGTTGGCCTTGCTTACAAGACTACCTAGGATGGTGGCCAGTGCATTGTTCCACTTTTCATGTCAATATAGTTCTTTTGGGGGCGCCTGGGTGACTCAGTCGTTAAGCATCTGCTTTCTGCTCAGGTCATGATCCCAGAGTCCTGGGATCAGGCCCCGCATCCGACTCCCTGCTCGGCAGGAAACCTGCTTCTCCCTCTCCCACTCCTCCTACCTGTGTTCCCTCTCTAGCTGTGTTTTTCTCTCTGGCAAATAAATAAATAAAATCTTTTAAAAAACATATATATATATGTATTTCTTTGCAGAGTTTCAAAGAGCTGGTTCTCCTTTTTTTTTTTTAGGATTTTATTTATTCTTGAGAGACAGAGAGGGAGGTAGAGACAGAGGAGAAGCAGGCTTCCCGCACAGCTGGAGGCCCAAGGTGGGACTTGATCCCAGGACCCTGGGATCACAACTTGAGCAGGAGACACACACTAACCCGCTGAGCCACCCAGGTGCCTGAGCTGGTTCTCTTTTTTACCTGAATCTACCTGAAAAATTAAATTTGAAACCCCAGCCATGCCAGAAATATAAACTGACCATAACATAACAAGGTCTTTGTAGGGGCTGTTGGGTCTTCTCACAACCATTCTGATTGCCCTCTCCTTTCAAGAACTTGTTCACATTGTATTTTCCTGGCCTCATTGAAGTTAGTCATGGTCATGACTTGATGTGGCCACCAAAATTCATGTTGGTTTGGCACTTTTAAAAGCAGTTATGGAATTCACCATGTTTCCTATTTCCGTCTCATGGAAGTGTGCGACGAGCTGGAGCCTCCCACAGCCTCGGTCCCTGAGTGACGTGCAGGACACAGGCACTGTAGCTTATCTAAGAAACATCAGCTGTCCTGGACATTTCTGGCATGTTACTGTAACATGACCTGGCTTCTTATAACTGCTACGAACTATGCTCACTGTGGAAACAGTGCCTGAACTCCTGTTGGATGATCGGCTTGTAACCAGCTGCCTAGGAGTTTAGGTCTGGCTTCCATTCCTGGCTCTGCCAGACCAGCTGGAGCCCACCTTCTCTGGGCAAGCATGAGGCCGTTATCCCCTCAGGAGGCATGTGCTTCCCCATTCCATGGGGACACAGAACTCCTTCTCAAGAGCCAGACTGTCTGGGGTGGATCCCAGCTTTTCCACAGGGGACAGTCTTAGCCAACTTCTTGACTTACGTGGCTGTTTCCACATGTGTACAACTTAGACAACAGTGTCTGTGCCCCATAGGAATACATATAGAGCGTTTAGGACAGTGCCTGCTAGAGTGTTCTTTGGGTGTGACCCGTTTGTGAAGACTGGCTCTTGCCGGCCTCGTCACCTCCACACAGCCGTCCGCCCAGCGAATGCCGGCCACAGCCATTCCCCTCCCTTCTGTCGGAGAGCTGAGCGCTGGACAGGAGAGTCAACCTTGGCACGCTTGGGTCCAATTCAAATGAGAAAAGTCTGGGCCTGGTGCTAGATTAAAGCTGTAGTAAAAAATGAAACTGAGGGGCACCTGGGTGGCTCAGTCCGTTAAGCATCCGATTCTCGGTTTTGGCTTAGGTCATGATCTCAGGGTCCTAAGATCGAGCCCCACGTCAGGCCCTGTGCTTAGCACATAATCCACTTCAAATTCTTTCACCTCTCCCTCCTGTTTACTCTGTCTCTCCTCAAATAAATAAATAAAATTCTAAAAAAGAACACAACACAGTGCAGTTGAGAGCTATGAATTATGAATATGTCCTAGGTTACAAGAACAATTCAACATCTATGAAGTTTATAGTAAATATCAGAACTGGGAACTAACCAAGTCTAACTGGCTTCCATTATGGGAACGGGGAAGCCAAAGTCACAATCCCACTCACACCGAAATAATTCACGTAATACCTGGTGGGTGTCCAGTTTATTCAAACTGTTGGTCAGAGCCCCGTCCCTGGCCGAGGAACAGGAGGTGAAGGAGTAGGAGCTGTGGGGCTCAACAGGGCAGGGCTGTGCAGGTATGGGAGGGTAAAAGGAGCTCAGCGGGCAAGTCCGAGCTGCAGAACCAGGGCCAGGCTGAGCAGGAGAGGCTCCACCCCCCGGGACAGGGCCCCAGCGCTCATGGCCATGGCATAGAACCTGGCCACCTCCTCATTGGGGTTGCCCTGGGCCGGGTCGAACCACATCTGGATGCAGCGGCCGCTCCCTCGGCTGTAGTTGCTGGCCTGGTAGGAGTGAGTCCAGATTTCACTGCACAGAGCAGCAGGTGTGGGAAAGTAGACAAGGAAGGGAAGGCAGGCAGCTTCCACTGGGCACCGGTTATAGCCTGCAGGGAAGATGGGAGACCTTTAGGCACTGGGCCCAGAACTACCTTTGCTTCCTCCAAGCCCACAGCCCCAAATATTCCTATGCCAGCCCCACCCCGTCCATGTCCACCTCCAGATCTCTCCCTCCCTCCCCCCAGGCCCTCACCTGAGGTCCAGTCCCAGCCCTTGTGCCAGTTGCTCTTGCAGGTGTAGGAGGTGCGACAGTCCTCCCACCACTGCTGGCAGTCCTCTTTGCACAGGGGCACGTGCAGGATGCGCTCCTTGCGCCAGCTCTGGTTCACCTGGGAGAGGTCAGTAGAGAAAAAGGGCGTAGGTTCACACTTCTCAGGCGCTCAGCCCTAAAGAGACCCAGAGCTGGAGAGGCAGCCTGTAGAGAGGTCTAGGAAGCTCAGTTCCTCTCTAAAGATGGGGGTCCGGCAGGGCCACTCATACCTCCTGGATCCAGGGCCCCAGGTTAGGGGAGCACTCATACAGGCAGGTGTCCTGGATGAAGTGCCTTTTGCACTCAGGTGTCATCTGTCCGCAGTGGTTCCAGTTGAACTTGTACAGGTAGGAAATATCCTTATGCGCTTCCTGGCTGGTGTTGGCGAAGCAGCAGGAATTCTTCTTCCAGGGGCTGCACTGGGTGGGGAAGACACAGGCACTAACTCCCACGCCACAGTATTCCCACATGCAGCCTCGCCCCTTTTAGTCTTTGATCCCCCAAGGCAGTCAGTCTTCCAGGGCAAGGCTTGCCATTGGGGGACCCTCTTCAGGAGCACTGCAGGCATTATGAAATCCATTAATTCAAATCTTTATTGAGCTCCTACTTCCTCTAACCCACAGAGTAGAGATGGGACAAGGAACACTTCTCACAGGATACCTGCTTTGGAAAGAGATTAAAGCAGGAGAGAGGATGGGGAATTGCAGTTTTCTAGAATGGTCAGAGGTGCCCACTGAGAAGGTCACCAAAGACCTGGGAGTGAGGAAGCAAGTCAAATAGGTTGGAACCTCGGAAGAGATCTAATTACAGAAATACTCAAAACACTGAATCAATGAAAACCCAGAGCTTAGACCTCAGTATAAAAGCAAAATATTAAAACATGCACTTTATGTATTGATTTATTTTTTAGAGCGGGAATGTGTGCACACGCATGTGCGAAAGGGGGGCTGTGGAGGCAGGTAGGGGGCAGAGGGAGAAGGAGAGAGAGAATCCTAAGTAGGCTCCAAAGTCAGAGGGAGCCCGACGTGGGGCTGGATCCCATGACCCTGAGATCATGACCTGAGCTGAAATCAAGAGTCGGAGCCTCAACCGACTGAGCCACCCAAGAGCCCTTAAAATGTGCACTTTAGCTGCAGACTCAGTGATTCAAAGCAATGCGATGATCACTGTCTGCTAACGAGGCCAAAATGAACACGGACATACTGGAAGGCACTTTGCAAGTGGCTTCCCTTTTGTGTTTTCTTTACAGTTATGGCATCATATGGATTTTTAAAAAATATTTTACTTATTTATTTGACAGAGAGAAACACAGCTAGAGAGGGAACACAAGAAGGGGGTGTGAGGAGGGAGAAGCAGGCTTCCCACGGAGCAGGGAAGGTGATGCAGGGCCCAGGGATTATGACCTAAGCCAAAGGCAGAAGCTTAATGACTGAGCCACCCAGGCACCCTGGATTTTTTTAAATATGTAGACAGGTTCAGGATATTAAAGGGGTTGTGGTAAAACAATTATTATAGAAAGGAGACCTCAGGTCCAATAACAGTCAAGAGCCCCAGGGGAAATGTTTGCTAGAAGCGTGAACAGAGTCCCCTCACGCCTGTGAGAAAACCACTTTTCTCACGCCTGGTTGGCTCAGTTGGTTAAGCGTCTGCCTTCGGCTCAGGTCATGGTCCCGGAGTTCCGGGATCCACCGTATTGGGCTCCCTGCTCAGCGGGAAGCCTGCTTCTCCCTCTCCCGCTCCCCCTGCTTGTGTTCTCTCTCTACCTGTGTTTTTCTCCGTCAAATAAATAAAATCTTTAAAAAAAAAGAAATTCACTTTTCTTGAGCTGGCTGGGGCTGGCAGGAAAGAAGCCATGCTGTGCTGTGGGTAGTTCTCCTCTCAAGACTCTTAGAGGGGCCAGTTCCTGTCCAAACTCTGAAATCAACATTTCAGAGTTGACCCTGGACTGGGTCTCTCCAGGGCCATTTCCCAGGCTCCTGTCTACAGGCTTCTGGGTTTGTGTGACAACAAGTGAGAAGCTGAGCTCTTGGCGTACTGACAACGTGGGGCACAGAGCACGTGGTAAGCAGAGAGTTGCCCACCGCAGTACAGACTCAAGGCCTCGAAGGTGGCCTTCCTGTTTCCACCATGGCAGGGCTCAGAAGCTTCTATTGCCCCCTTCCTCTTCCTCAGTTGGCTCCTCCCCACCCCAGACTGGCCTTGGGCTCACCTGCTTATGCAGCTCATCCTCCGGGCTTGGCTTTTCCTTGTGGTGCTTGGCGTCCATACAGACATTGAGAAGCTCCGTCCTGGGCCGGGCTGCCCATACTACGGCCTCCCCCACCAGAAGGAGCAGGAGCTGCGTTGTCACCAGCTGGGCCATGGCGGTCTCTGAAGGAAGAGCTGTGATTAGTAGCACCAAGGAAGGCAGAGGTGGGGCCTCTCGGTGGGCGGAAACAGCCCCAGGTAGGTGGAGCCTCCCTGAAACCCTCCTGGTCCCGCCCCACCCCTACCCCCTCTGTCTTCCCAGCCTCAGGAAGGGGTGGTTCGGACACCACCCCGACAGGCCTTGCTGGGGTCACTCAAGTCACTGACTTCTCCAGGTAGACGGGATCAAGTGATGAAACTCAGGGATGGGGTTTGGGAAAAATGAGGAAACAGCCAGGAGATTCCATAGGTCCATAGTCCCTTGTCTGAAATCCTTGGAGACAAATGTTTCAGAATTTAAAGTATTTAGGATTTGGTAAAGGTAATACGATTTATATGCACTCAACAATCAAGCACATGATATGTCATGCAGTCGTTACCGTGGTGGGCTAAATAAAAACTCCAATAACCTCACATTGATTTTCATGTCAGATTTTGACACCAAATCCCTTTGTGCAGACTTTGACACAATGATCTTAGTTTTGGAGCTCCAGATAAGCTGCAGACCTATGTTTAGAAAAAAAAAACAAACAAGGGGCTCCTGGGAGGCTCAGTCCGTTAAGCATCCGACTCTGATTTCGGTGCGGGTTGTGATCTCAGGGACATGAGGGGGAGGCCCACGTCGGGCTCTGCAGTAGGAGTGGAACCCACTTGGGATTCTCTCTCTTCCCCTCCCTCTGCCCCTCACCTCCCTCTCTCCCTCTCTAAAAAAAACCAGAGGGGCACCTGGGTGGCTCAGGGGTTAAGCCTCTGCCTTCAGCTCAGGTCATGATCCCAGAGTCCTGGGATCGAGCCCCACATGGGGCTCCCTGCTCGGCAGGAAGCCTACTTCTCCCTCTCTCACTCCTGATGCTTGTGTTCCCTCTCTGGCTGTGTTTCTCTCTGTAAAATAAATAAAATCTTAAAAAAAAAAAAAAAAAACAGAAACAGCCAACCCCCAGCCTTGGTTCCAGCCCTTCCCAACCGCATCATCTGGTTTTTCCCAGAGGTCCTGTGACATGGGTCATTGTCATAGGGCACTGGAGGGCTGGGAGCAGGTGTGGGCAGCCAGCTGGACAGCCTCCAGGCCTTGGGAGATTGTGGTCCCCTGGCCACAGAGCTGCCCTCCCTGCTACCTTTGCAGCACCTCAGCCCTCCGAGCTCAGACCCTGAACCTTGGGAGGTGACTGACTGTTCTCTTACCCCACCAGTCACCAGGCACCTGGTACCTGGGCTCACCTAAAATTTGTCATTTGTTTCCCATAGCTCCCAAAAGCATATACGCCCCCCTGCTCAAAGTTGCCTTGTCTCCATAGTGCCCCCTGTCCTGTGGAAGTTGGGCTTCTTCCTTGGCCTCCTGGAGGGGGCCTGAGCTGGCTGCCTCCAGGCTGACTGCCCAGCAGGGCTCGGGAAACCTGGAACTGAATTCTGGCCTCACCCCCCAACTCACCCCTTACCATCCCACCATCCAGCATTCTGGTACTCTATTTATTCTAGTGTTCATTCATTCTCTCCTCGGCTAATTCATTTGTTCCATGACCCAAAATCACTCACTGGTCTGCGAGGGCACAGGACAGATCTGTACTTTTGGGAGCACCAGGTGACTCTTTGGGGAAACACAGCCTAACAGTTTAAAGCACAGGGGCGGGGGGTGGGGGGGGGGCAGATCAGCCTGGCCACCATTTCAGCCCTAACACGCCACCTCCTGCTTGACTGAACTCTTTTCCTGCTTGGGAAAAGAACTCATGTTATCTTGGGCTTTAGTGTCCTCCCCTGAGAATTAAATTTAGGGGAGAAACCCCCACTAAATGATAGTCAGCTGGGAATGGATTGTGGAATCTGTTGACACGGGTTGAGGGGCCTCCCCCCCTCCCAGAGCAGGGACCACCCAAGTCTGATTCAGGCCCCTCCAGTTCAGAGCTCCTTTGCAGCACTGAGGTTCTCAGGAGGGCTTGGGGTGGAGACTCGGAAAGCCCTGCCCCAGGCTCCGTGGGCCCCACCTGATGGGTCAGTGGTTTTCTTGCCGTGGTTGCTTTCCCGAGCCAGAGCTCTCTTCTCCGTGCAGCCGCCATCGCTCTGTAAGCCACTTCCCACATTCCTAGTCTCAGCTTCAGATCTTGATGCAACTCTCCCCTCCCTCCCCCCACTCTCTACCATCACCCTCATCACCCTGAACACACACACTCCAGGGCCCCAGGCCTGAAGTGTGCTAAGAACTGGTAGTGTGCTAAAAGTCAAGAGCCCATCAGTTCTAGTTTCAAAGTACACACTAACTTACGGTTTTAACCTTGGGCAGGCCTTGCTCTGCTCAGGGCCCTCAGCCTCCATTCGGATTCTCGGGGATTTATGCAAAGTGGATCCTCCCAGTTCAGCAAATTCCTTAACACCTGCCGGGAGTGCTGTGGGGTGTGTAGCCTCTATGGAAGGGCGGGGTGGGGTGGGGAGGGGCATACCTGGGAGAGGAAGCGGTTCCCGGTCTGGCTCAGGCTTCTGCTCCACTCTGCAGTCCCCTTGCCCTACTCTGGAGCACAGCTGAGGTTTAGTGGCCTAGGAGACGGGCAGTAGGGCAGGCAGCGGGGAATGTGGCCCGGGAGCAGAACCTGGGATCGGGCGAAGGCCACTAGGCAGTTAATTATTGCACGCTATTATTGTGGGCACTGATGTGGGAAACAAAGGCAGAAGAAAAATTATTAAATTTCCTTACTACCTACAGCCCATTGACAAGTCCTTGAAACAGGCAGAATGACATTCTTCTAGGGACTCAACCGTCTCAATGTTAATACTTGCTAAGGGCAAAAGGTGATCCTAACTCGACCCCCCTGCCTCCCCAAGGCAGTATATAAAAATTCCATTGGAAATTTCCTTTATCTCTAAACCCCCCAAGATATGTGTTGGCAATCATCCTCCAAGCATATGGCCCACAAATACACATCTAAAGGGTCTCATGACTAAGGTTTTATCAGATGGTAATAAATGACCTTTTCCCAACAATAGCTAGCCATCTCCAGGTCCTGGAAACCTTGCTTCCAAAATTCTTTATAGACTTATGCTCTCCCTATCCCCCTCCCAACTTGAAAATATATAAGGGGCCACTTCTCATGACCCCAGGGCAGCTCTTTCTGCCCACAGGTCCCGTCCTGTGCTTGAATCAAATCACCTTTTTGCACCAAAGACATCTCAAGAATTCCTTCTTGGTCGGTGGCTTTGAACCCTAACATCTTTCCTACACCAGGCCCTAGCCAGGCCTCCATGGGAGGTGGGTGGGTGGGAGGGGTGGATTCTTAGTGCAGGCCTAGTCCCACTTACCCCGTTTTCTCCCCTACATTCAGGGCTGATACAACCTTACAGCCTGAGATGCTGGAATCCTTTAAAGGGGCGCCTGGGTGGCTCAGTTGGTTAAGCAACTGCCTTCGGCTCAGGTCATGATCCCGGAGACCCCGGATCGAGTCCCACATCGGGCTCCCTGCTCGGCAGGAAGCCTGCTTCTCCCCCTCTCACTCCCCCTGCTGTGTTCTCTCTCTGGCTGTGTTTCTCTCTGTCAAATAAATAAAATCTTTACCAAAAAAAAAAAAAAAAAAAAAATCTGATCCACTTCCAACCCCCTGTCCTTATACAGATGAGAATGAGATCCAGAGAATCAGGACAAAACCAATTGCAGGGCAAGGGTTGGAGTGCAGGCTTCCAAGCCCCCAGCCGGCTGTAGAGAGTACAGAGCTCCCCAGCGCCCAAAGTAGAGATCAACCACCTCCTCCAACTTCATTGGCCCTAGGCATCGCCAGCGGCAAAATCGGACATTTGGAAGCCCAGAGCCTCATTTGCTCCCAGGCCCCGGCCCCGGCCCGTCCCCCATGCACCCACCCACACAGATGTCCCTTCTCCAGCATCTGAGAGTCAGGTCTCCTGTGGACCCTTCCCTCCACGACCACCCCAGCCAAGGCCAGAAGCCCTCCTTTTACCGTGATGGTACCACTGGTGGGGAAAGAGAAAAGGAGAGGAGCAGATTTGGGCAAGAAGAAATGCCAGCTCCATTTTGTCACGGTGCCTATGTGCAACCCAGGGAGAATTGGTCATAGAGGCAAAAGTCCCAGGGACGACGACTACAGTTTAGACACGGATGTGGTCACCATCGGCCTAGGGACAGCAATATAAGTTTAAGGAAAATGGGGCCTCAGCACCCTGGGGAAGGCCACGTGGGGCAGAAGGGGGAATGGGCTTGGAGAAGCAGCCAAGCCTTGAAGAAATGGACTCCCAGGAGACCCCCCCTTCGCCTCTCCCTCAGACCGATCCTTACTTGAATTCTGTGACAAGGAGTGAAGGTTAAGGCCTCAGAAGACCTCAGCAGGTGAAGGGCCATCAGACCCCTCAGACCTCTCTCCCGGCTTTATAGGACCAGGCAGCTTTCTCCGGATTTGAGAAGAGTTACCAGAGATCTAGAAATGCCTGAAGGAGGGAACTCCTCCAGATAGGATTTGCCGCATCCTCCAACCCTGCCCTGGGGACTGATCGTTAACTGGGCTAGGAGAGGAAAGTCCTGGGCCCTGAGATCCTCAGAAGTCACCAGCTAATGGGAGGGGAGATGGGCGGAGTTCTCCTCCGTGGGGAGTCACTGCCCGGTTTTTGAGCCTTAAGCCCTCTTCTGAATCTGGGATCTGGGTGCTGGGGAGGAGCAAGGTGCAGCAGCCACCTTTGAACCTGGACCGGAAGTTTACTATCAGCCAGGTGAGCCATGGCCATCCCGTAGCTCCCAGTCTGTAGACCATGCTATGCCCAAAGATAACAGGAGGGTGGTTGACCTGCAGTTGGAGGGCCGGGCTGCTGGAGCAGGAGCCGGTCTGCATGAAACTGGAGCTTTTTCTGCCTGCCGCAAGCCCGCCCCCTATTTTCTTAGCTGCGGAAGCTGTGCTTCCCAAGCAGCCAGGAGAGGCCACGATTCAGATCTGAGTCCCACTGCAAACCAGATTTTGCAAAGGGAGAAAGAAAAGCTCTGTGAGAGGCCTTCAGGCATCAGCCTGAGGATTGCTGATCCAGTGTTTCTCCTCTGGCCTCAGTCCCTGCCCCTGCCTTCTTAACTTCTATCTCAGCCTCCTGGAAATTTCTGCTTCCATGTCCATCCTACCAAGCCTTTGTCCTTGATGAGCCCTCTCCACAGAATGCTGTTCCTCCTGCCATTTTCTGCTTGGTAAACATCACTCCCCTGGAAGCCTTCTCTAACCTCGCTGGGCTCCCAGAGACTCCTTGTGAGTGTGTGTTTTGTTGGGGAAAAGCAGATGATAAACACTGCAGATGATGGGTATTCGTACAAAGGGTTAAGACCTATGTGATAAGTGCCTGGATGACCTTTTTTGGTTCTTGGTCAGAAGTCACGTTAGCAGGGAATCCGGTTAAAATCTAAGTGGCTACAAGGAACTAGCCTGCAGAAGACAAAGGAACATTCCAGGAAGAGAGAAAGAGGATCCCTGAAGTGTGAATGGAGCTCACCTAGGGGGTGTGAGCAGAGCATTAGAAGTGAGCTCTAAGTCAGTCTAAGTCAGTGGGGATGGAAGGCAGGGCTCTCTCTGCTGTTCAGGTCTGCTTGCTCCACCGGATACATGGGAGGGGTTGCCACATCAGATATTTCTGGGGTTTGTGTTACTTTTTAAAAAATGTCCACCAGAAGGTGAAACTTGTGGGTGCCGGTATGAGGGGGATTAGGATATTTCAGTTCTCAGGTTTCTGCCGATATCATACTTATAAATCACAAAGGGGAAAAAAGTAGTGGAGAAACCTGATGGACCCAGTGTCACCCTCAGGAGTGATGGGCTCACCCACCCATACCTTCTGTTATGGTGCCCTGAGGACGACCCAGGATTGCCTTGGGGATATTCATGCCAAAAATGTGTGACCTCAATCTAATGAGGAAGAAACCGATAAACCCCAGATGAGGGATATTCTACAATGAAACTGGCCTGTGCTTTTCAAAAATGTCAAGGTTCTAAAAGAGCCCCTCTCCCTCAAACTTCATCAGTAGGAACCTGAGCTAAATGTGACATAACTCCATAGACTAGAGTATGGCCCAGCAGTTGAAAAGAATGGGCCAGATCTCAGTAGATCAATAAGGAAGGTCTCAGAAACTGTGTTCTCACAATACAACACATGGCGCATGAAAACCACACAAAGGTGGCCTTTTCACACTTATCAATTTAGCAAAAAAGTCAGCTTAGTAGGAAGCCAGAACTTTGACTCTATCCTGTGTTGACAAGGCTGCAGGCACTCATATATCGCTAGTTGGGGGGGTGGAGTGCACACTGATACAACCCCTATAAAGTTGTATCTATCAAAATTATAAATCCATATACTTCTTGACCCAGAAATCCCTTTTCTGGAATTCAGGTATAACATTCTACCATGCATAACATTATTCACTGCAGGGGCACCTGGGTGGCTCAACAGTTGGGCATCCAATTCTTGGTTTCTGCTCGGGTCATGATTTCAGGGTCCTGGGACTGAGCCCACCTCAGGCTCCATGCTCAGCGTGGAGTCTGCTTAAGACTTTCTCTTCCTTTTCCTCTGCACAGCAACTATCCCTTTCAAACAGGGAAGCAATGCAGTTGTTCATCATTGGGATTCCTTACCCACTACTATCACCAATATCTCCACTCTCATCCACATCTAGTAAGGGACGGAAAGGGAAAGAGACTTTCTTTCTCACCAGGACCCTGAGAACTCATCTGTCAGCCTCTGCCCACCTTCTTTCCACTCACCTCTTATCCCCATGTGGTGTGGGACTGATGAATTTGGCAAAGAGGGAAGACTGATGAAGAAGAGCCTCAGATTAAGGGGTCAGCTTCTACCTCCTACTTGCTGGTGAACTTCAAGCTAGTCCCAGTCCCTCCTTGGGCCTCTCAATAGGAAAGATAAAGAAGTGAGGTCTGTCCCTCCAACCCACTCATCCCCAAATGACTTACAAGACACAACATATGCGGGGATCTACTAAAATAGGCTGTTAGAGGAGCCCCCTGTGACTCATCTTGGATCAAGAACCAATGACCAGGGAGTTGTGAGGTCCCCCCATCTGAGAGTGCTGAGCTGGGCTGAGGCCAGGCCACTGGAGCTGGGTGTAGGCAAGGAAGACGTGCAGGTGTCTGTGGTGGGAGGGGCTTAGCGGGGGAGCCCCATCTTCAGAACCAGGGCCAGGCTGAGCAGGAGAGGCTCCACCCCGCGGGGCAGGGCCCCAGCGCTCATGGCCATGGCATAGAACCTGGCCACCTCCTCATTGGGGTTGCCCTGGGCCGGGTCAAACCACATCTGGATGCAGCGGCCACTCCCTCGGCTGTAGTTGCTGGCCTGGTAGGAGTGACTCCAGAGGCCCTCACACAGGGCTGCAGGCG
>PITA01019610.1:0-31387 GCA_004023965.1 Spilogale gracilis
GCGCGCGCGTGCGTGCGTGTTTATAGTAGCTTTCCTCATGGGTGTAAAGTGGCATCTCATGGGCTTGGTCTGCGTTTACATAATGGTTGGTGACATTGAGCATCTTTTCAAGTGCTTATTGACCATTCGGATATCTTTTTTAGAGAAATGTCTATGCAAGTCCTTTCCCCATTTTTCATCAGATTGTGTTTCTGTTGCTGAGTTGTCGGAACTCTCTCACATTCTGGGTATTAACTAACCTCTTATCTGATGTAGGATTTGCAGGTTTTTTTCTCCCATCCAGTGGGTTGCCTTTTCACTTTGTTGATTGGGCTTTTGGTCCTCAGAAGTTTTTCATTCTGATGTAGCCCAATATATGTATTTTTCTTTTGTTGCTGTTCTTTTAGTGTTTATCCAAGAGACCATTGCCAAATATAATATAATAGAGCTCTTCCCTGTTTTCTTCTAAGGGTTTTATACTTTTAGGTTTTATGTTTAGGTCTTTGATTTAAGTCAGTGTTTGTATATGGTGCAAAATGAGGATCCAACTTCTTCCTTTTCTGTGTGTGCCTTCAGTCCCTGATTTCAAGGACAAGGGCAGAGGGTGCCCATGGTGTTGGCACAGGGCTGGGGACGCGGTGGGGTCTGGACCCCTGCTCCTTGGGCCCATCGTACCCCACAGGATGTAATGTTTCAAACCTGACAAAGGTGTAGATTATAGTTGTAGTCCTCATGCCCTCCGGTTTTCTCAGAACTCACAAAGAACTTGATATCAATTTTTAGATTACAAATATGAACCGCACATCAACATAGAGTGGATTTGGAGGAGGAAGAGAAAGCCGTGGGAAAATGTTTCCTCTGCTCCAGTGAACCCAGCCAGTTCGTAAAATTTACATCTGTTTTTCTCAGTGAAAATTAAAATACCCACCAACCTAGAAAATTTGTCAGAAAAGAACATTTATTTATGTGCTAAGTGCTATTTAATGACTCATTGTTGTATTTATCTTGATTCATTCTTTTAAGTCTAATGCCATTTTTCTTTAGTTTCTACGTAAGGTTATTGATGAGAAAGGCAGGACAACCGAGTGGCGGTCGCTCCAGGGCTCAGGGCGTTGCTTTCGGGAGATCTCATTCGCAGGGTCCCAAGTCTCCCCCACCCAACCCCCACTGCAGAGCGGAGCCCAGAGGAGCCTGGGGTCTCCTTTTCCACGGCATTATCTAAAAACAAGAGTTAGGTTTACTGCCCGTTAGAAGCGGCGGCTGCTGCTCAGACCCAGCTCCCTGGAAGCCCCCTCCATCCAGCCCCTTCCCTCCCTGCTTCCCCACCAGCCGGCAGGCGCACGCCCCCCCTTTCGGCGGTGCCACCAGAACCCCCGGCCCAATCTCTCCATCTGGAGAACCTGCCGTTGTTCTCATTTTTCAATGGATCCCAGACCCAGGGGCACCTGAGTTCTTGAAAGGATTTCCAAGGCTCTTTTTCTTTACTTGTGGGGAAACACCCTCTGAGACGCAGCCGTATGAGTGGGACCTGAAGTGTGCTCGCTCCCATTAGAGGCCACGTGGGGGGTGCCCACTGGGGCAAGAAGTTGTGGTCAGCAGGCGTGGAGGGGCCGGACAGCAGGGGACCCACACTCGTGATACTCTGGCTTTTAGTTGCTGTAACGGGACAGGTCTGAGCACACACAGAAAGTATTAACTTGGAGCCAGATTAGATATTCAATGTCACTTCAAGGGTCAGTAGGAAATATGTCCCTGGAGCATCTTATAAAGTGGAAACCCCAAGTTCTAGCTGCTGACCTAGCACAGAGCTCCCTGGCTGGCGGACCACGGGTGGCATGAGTCACTCTGCCAGGTGGGCTGTTTTGTACTCCGTGGCCGAGGGACAGAGCACTGCACTAGTTCCCGGGTCACTTCCGGCTGGCTCAGCAGTGGCTCATCATTCATCCACACACGGCCCTTATCAACTCATGTATTCATTTGTTTGTTTTCTGTAGACATTTCTTATTTCCAACACATCACACGTATGTGCCAGAGTAACACACACACACACACACACACACACACACACACACTCTCACCCCTGAGAGAGTTGTTGAAAGGCATTTACTCAGAGAGTGCACATGTTCAATTTTAAGGGAGAGAGTGCCATGCTATTCTCTAAGCCAGTTTTTGTACAAGGTAAGGGTCTTCCTTCTCCACTGGAATGGTGGTTTGGGCTCACGGCGGCCCCATGCAGAGAAGCCCGCGTCTCTGTGACTCCGCACTGAATCCGGGTACCTGTCGGCACGTGGCCGCTCCGCAGGGGTTCTTTCTGGAACGGTTCATGTCCTCGGAGGACGACATACGAGCACACGTGACATGGGAGCTTTCGCTTCCTTCTCCATCCGACCATTTGGTTGCCTCCTGAGACATAGTGTGGCTCTGATTTCTGAGTGTTTCCCACGGGGGAACCCAAGACATTCTGTTTAAAATTTCATAATAAGACCATGTGCATTTGCTTCCACTTAAAACAGTGCTGTCATCTTCCCAGGAAGTTCAGCCCCTTGTTCTTTAAGGTAAATGCCATGTGCTTGCTGAGGAGCCCCGGGCCCTTTAGGGACCTTGTGATGGGGTGTGCCTGCTTAGGAGGGCAGTGCGGTAGAAAACAAGATTCTGCTGTCACAGAAGAATTCTTACCTTATTTTAAAATCTCACCAAAAGCCTTTTAATCATCTGCCCTCCGTATTCGGAAGAGGCATATGTATCCACAGCAGTATTTTTAAAATGTACTGCAAGTGCCTTTGTAGGCTTGGTTCTAGGTAGAAAGAAATGGGAAACTGCTACACTTTTGGGTGAAGTCGCTCCTCTTATTTGTGGAAGGAATCAGTTCAGATGAAAACCCAAGGAAAAGCAGACAAACCCAAGACTTCTCTCCATGGTGCCAAAACCCTCCTTTTCATGCAGGTGCAAAGTTCTCTGGTCATTCCCTACCTAGTCAACCAGCAGTTCTCTTGAATTTTTCTTTTTATTGTCTTTTCCTCTCCAATTCTGCTGTTGTGGATCTGTCCCAGGCCCCAGTGCCTTCCTGAAATGCCCATCCCTTTGGCTGAGCGTCCTGTGTAGCGAGAGAGAAGGGATGGGGTGAAGCGCCCAGGCCCGTGGCAGCTCCGTGAGAATTCCCCAGTTACTTGGTATCTGTAGATCTGAAGTTACAGGAGCGGTGATACAGTTTTGGTAGAGTGGATTAGTTTGGACTTAGATGACAATAGTATTTGAATCCTTAGGGTATTCTTGTATGGTAGCACTCTAAGTCCAAATAGGCTAAAAGCTGTAACAAACTATCCCAGTAGCTCAGCAGTTTGGAGGGGTAAATGTTCACTGCTTCCCACATCCCATCCAAGGAGCTTTCTGTAGGCAGCCTGCCCACACAGTGAGCTGGGGCCCGGAAGCTGCCCTGCCATGCCCTGGTGTGCCCCGCTGGGACGCCCACATCAGCCAGAGGGGAAATGATGGAGCTGATCCATTTTCTGGATATATGGAATGGTGACTGCAGAATAATCTTTAAATTCCTGTTTCATGTGATTCTTTTTAAAAAAGGATTTTATTTGAGAGAAAGAGAGAGAACAAGCAGGGAGGAGGAGGAGCAACGGGAGAGGGAGAAACTGACTCTCTACTGAGAAGGAAGCCTGTTGTGGGACTTGATCCCGGGACCCCAGAATCATGACCTGAGCCAAAGGCAGATGCCCAACAGACGAAGCCACCCAGGTGCCCTGTGATTCATGTGATTTTTGGTCTGTTTCCTTAGTCATGCACAGGAAGCAGTGTTTTCCTTGGGGTTTTTCTTCTCCCCTTTGTCGTACCATGGAGTAGCTCTCTGAGATGCTGCGGTAAGATATTTCTAGCTTTGGAGGATTCGAGAGAAAGCATCAGCACAATTGCCAAGATAGTCTCCTGTAGCTTCGGTGAATAATAATGAGCAATTTAAAAGAAAGATACTTGTCTTTGCTCTACTGTGCCTTAACATGAAAGAGCTCATATGATTTCTAGATCACATTTTAAAAATTTTGTCTTTGTTCTTTCCTGATTAATATAGCCAACACTTAAAAAAGATTCTTGATTGTAATTGGTTTTATAGATAGTCTTTTTAAAAAGCATACTGTCTTCTCTGTGGTGTCTCAGATGATCTGGCACAAAAAAAATTAGGCATAAAACCATACATATCTTTGGAAAGTATTAACTATATTTTATGTTATTTATTGCAAGATGTACGTGCATCAGTGACATGAAGCTGCTCGGTGACAATCAACAGATGAAAAAATACTTGTTTAGGGCCTGCCTCGTGCCAAAGAGAGTACCAGGCACCAGGCATCACTAAGCTCGGACGTGGAGGGCAGTCTGACCTCGATGTCTGCCATAAATAAGCTGGAGGAAGGTGAGGGGAAAGTCGAGTTCCTCTCCAATGTATTACTCCATAGTGTGTGCTAAATTACACTATAATTTTAATATTCTTCCTTTAGGGAAAAAACCAGTAATTTCTTCACGGGGAAGGTAAACCGCGCTGGTCCAACACACATGAGTTGACTCGTGTCCCCCACAAGGTGTGTTGCCTTCTGAATGTGACCCTATTTGGCCCCAGAGGCTTCACAGATAGAAACAAGGGGAGATGAGGTCCGGAAGGTAGGCCTTCACCAAATATGACGGCCCTAGAAGAGGAAGAGGGGAGGACCTTGGGCACGTGGGGAGGCAGTGGGAGCCGAGGGAGGCAGAGAGGCCGGCTGATGTGTCTGTCAGCCCAGGGCGCGTGCGGGCCAGCGACCCCAGGAGCTGCAAGAGACAAGGGACGATCCTCCCCTCGCGATTTCGGAGGGAGCACAGCCCTGCCAGCACCTCGATTTTGAACTTCTCTCCTGCAAAACTGTGGGACAAGACTCTGTGTTGGCTTAAGCTCCCCGTCAGTGGAACTTTTTAATGGCAGCCCGAGGATGTCGGCACGGGGTATTCTAAATGAGCTTGGAAAACAAGTGGCAACATACACAATGAATTTCCTTTAATTTTATTCAAGTCAAACAGGATTGAATCTAGAGTTTGAACACAATCACTTTATAGGTTCAGGGGGTGCTAAGAAGCCCGTGGTGACGTGGCGACCTGAGGTTGGGCCAGGGGAGCACAAGCGGGGGAGGGGCCCCCTTGCCAGGATGCCCGCTCCCTCCTTCCTGCTGTGGGACTTTTCCCTTCCCCTCCACCCCTTCACCACAAACGGGACCCAGGGAACATAGAGATGCAGAAAGGCCACGTGATTTACTGTGAGTTATTTGAAAACAAAATCCATGAGATTGCTTTTCTCTCTGAATGGTCTTAAAGTTACTAATAACATTTTTTTTTTTTAAGGAAAACTCTACATTTTTTTTTAAGTGGGGCTTGAACCCTCGAGAGCAAGGGTAGCACGCCATACCACTGAGGCAGCCAGAGGCCCCTGAAGGTACTTTCATTTTGAGAGGGAGTTTTCTGACTTTTATAGGAAACCTTTGGGCACTGTTCCGTTTTGAATGGGACCCTTGAATTTGTAGCCCATCAGGCACTCTTTGATATTCTCTCTGCGAAGTGATGGTGGAGCTTGGGGACAGACAGCACAGGGCACTATGATCTGCTCATGATGGCTTTGAAACATGCAGATGAGTGGCTTTTCTGAGGTCTTGTAGTTCTTAGCTTAAATTATTCGTGAGACTAGGTGTGAGGTTGCAGGAACAAGGCCTTGGACTTGCTGAGAAGGTGCTAGAAGCGGACCATCTACTTATAGCTGAGGGGGGCAGGAGGCGCACGCAGGGTGCTGAGCGCCAGGAAGGGAAAGCAGGGGGCACCACGTCTCTGGACAAGAGTCTCGGGGGTATGCCTGTCCACACTGCGCACCTGGGAGGCCGTCCGAGGCAGGGTTCTTTAGGCTGGCAGCCGAGGGGGGCAGAGGGGCTGGGGTGGCTTGCAAACATCTGGGAAGCCTGATGCTCACTGGGATCCCCCCATCTTCCAAGGTGGGGTCCTAACAAGGTTGCAGGGGAGGCTCCCGCTGTAGAATTCAGGCTCCAGAGGGAACCGGCCACAGTTCCGCTTCATCGTTCACATTCTGAGCGAGACCCCGAAATAGCCGCTCTTGACGCTGGTGCTAGAGAAGGAATCCATTATGTTCAATGTAATTTTCTTGTTAAGTAAATTTGATTTTTTGAGAGCGATCTTCTTGGAGCATCCGTGGTGATGTGACTCCGAAGGACGTGTGATTTGACCAGGACTCTTCATCCCTGGAGCACGCGGCGGGGGCGAAGCGCCCTGCACTCCCATTTGCAAAGATGCTGCTTTAGACCTTTTTAAAGGTCAAGGATGTCTTCTTTTTATCAAAGGATTAGAGATAATTTTTATACATATGCCACTTTTTAAAAAATTGGTTCTAGCATGCTTAGATTGCTTTTCGGGCGTGGAAGCTCTGGCAAACACTCCGGGTATCAGCATCCAGGGCTGGGGTTTCAGTGTGGGTTGGAGGCATTCCCGGGGGCCTGCTCAGCAGTCACAGGCTCGGCTGGGCTGTAGGCAGCACCAAAATGCAAGCAGAACACACAGCATCTGGACATTTCCACAGCGGTTTGTTTCCATGTACAAGACAGTTACTGCGAGACGCAGGGAATCCCCCATTTCAGGGAGCCACCCGCCTAGGGGAGGCGCCTCCTGACACCCGGCAGAAGGGGGTGGTGGCCGCCCGAGGGCAGGGTGTGTGGGTTCTGGCCCCACAGAGGTGTTGTCCGCACAGAGGGCAGGCCAAGAAGCCACGTGTCACACCTGTGCCAAGAGGCATTGTCAGAAGCGACCCGCTGCAGACGGCTTTTGGGACGGGAGCGCTACGCCCACATGCCCTGTCCCTTTGCCGCCCGGGAGCCACCAGGGGCAGTGGTCACCGGGATGTCGCCTCCCTCGATGCAGGTCTGCTGCCAGTGTGGCGTGCCCACTGTGAGGCTCGGCCCCAGCCCGAATGCGCCCGCTGCTCATGTTCCCATGGGGCCGTGTGGAGAGCCTGGCTTGCTTCACAGCCACGGTCCAGGGTGTCTGGGGTTCTGTGCAGCACCCACGGAGCCATCTCTGAACCGTGAGGGCTGGTTCCAGGCTCCACTTGCTGATGTGCGACCGACCTGGGAGCTGCGAGTGCTGTCCCGCCATTCTTGCTGCTCGAGATTGGTTACATCCTGCAAAGTTGCCACAAATGCTGAATTAGCAAATCCTGGACCATTGTTCCTAAAGGAAATACAGGGTGTGGTCTCTATGAGCCCCAGGTCATGACATCATCAGTGGATCGATCTGTCACCTCGCTTGCTTTGGGTGTCCCTTTAGCAACACCTGACTCAGCATATGATGTTGAAACTGCTCTCAGCGACACCAGTGTGTCCCCCTTCTGGGTACTCACATGGCCTGAATGTTTGCAGGGCCGCCTCGTCTCCCTGACTTCACTGTCATCAGAGCACTGGACTGGAGCAAGCCGCTGTGTCTGGGACACTCAGCCGCTGGGCAGCTGCACGGGTTCCAGGTGCCTGACCTGTCCAGCTAGCCCAGGGAAGGAGTGTCCTCCCAGACTGTTGCTGAGTTGTTAGCGGTCTCGGTGGCTGTGATGTTGGGCTGACACTTGGTTCACTGTATCTTGGTCATTATCATGTATGTTGGTGATCACTGTTGCCACAAGCAAAGCCGAAGTGTTCGTACACATGCCCCTTTATGGACCTGCACACTGGGTGTGCACTCAGGAGTGAGGTTTCTGGGTCATGGCTCTATGTGTGTTTAGTGTGAATAAACATTGCCTGAACACCGTCCAGCAGGGCTGAGCCCGTCTTCGCTCCACGGCTGCACGTGAAGCCCTGGGCCCCACATTTACACTGGCCCTTGGCGCTGTCCAGCGTGCGTCCAGTGATCCTGTTGCTGTTTTAATTTGGGCCCTCTAATTAGTAACAACATTAACTATCTCTTCCTAAGATTGGTCCACTTGGGTTTTCTCTTCTGAGCATCGCCTGTTCATATTCTTTGCCCATTTCTGTATTTGTATTCTTGTCATTTTCTTTGGATTCATACGCTGTCCTTTTTATTCCTCATGTTGGTCCCTTGTTGATTTTAACAATTATAAATATCACCCTTAAATAGCTACTGTACAGTAAACTTGTCCTGCAGTGAACACAAAGCATAAATTTCATATTATCAAATCTACATTTTGTTTTGTTTTGTTTTGCCGTATGGTTTGAGCTTTGGGAATTTCTTCATTTAAACAAATGTTTTCATTCTTGAGTCACAGAAGTATGCTTCTCTTATGCAGAGGATAGACGCACCTATCTTCTATGAAGGTACAACTTAATTTTCCAGTTGGGGTTCTTTGGCCTCCTGGGGCTCGTGCTGGCACACTGGGGTCCCAGAGCTCTGTACCTCTCTTCACACAGTGAGCTTGTTTTCCCCAAACAACAGGCTGATGATGGGAGTAAAGTGGATGCAAGGTGAGGTCAGGCACACAGGGATATATCTGGAGGGAGCCCACTGAGCTTGCTGACCACAGTGTGGGTCTGCCTCTTGGGGTGGGAGGGCAGAGAGGGTAAGGATGGAGACAGCCCAGCCTGGGGCCCCCGTTATTTTTTTTAAGATTTATTTGTTTATTTGAGAGAGAGTGAGCAGATGTAATTTTAAAGGCCTGTTCAGGGAGGGCTTCAGGAAGATGCCTCTGAATGAAGACTGGAGAACGTGAGCAAGGAGCCCTGCTTCTCCCCATGGGGATCATTCCAGGCAGAGGTAGGAGAGTGGTGGCCCCTTCGAGGCCAGGAAAAGCCACAAGAAGGCCAGTGTGACTGGCGGAGAGGGAGTGTGGGAAGAACACTGAGGTGAAGTCACGAAGGTAATGGGGACCAGGTCGATCTTTTGAACCAGTATAGGGTCGGGGCAGCTGCTTGGTGAATGGAAACCACTGGTTTTGTGTGATGTCCTACCTGAGTTCTCACTGGTCACCCTGGCCAGCGTGCTGGGGAGGGGGACGTCTGTAATCCTACCCAAGACCGTGACTGCCTGGACCAGAGGGACAGGTGGCTAGGAAGTGGTAAGAAGAGGTCCTACTATGGGCACATGTGGAACTAGAGCCAGCTGTACTTTCTGCAAGGTTGGGTGTGGGTGTGGAGGGAGCTCAGTGCAGAAAGCTGAGAGGTGGGGGGCTTTCAGGAAGAAGGGAGCCCCCTGGGTGCTGAGCAAGGTGGGGTCAGCTCCAGGGCCCCTGAAGGAAGGACAGTGTCGGCGAATGACAGAGGCCCAAAGGTTCTTTTTGATCACCTATCAGGCATCTCTGACTTGCGGACTTTCAGTGTCTTTATTTATAGGCAAGAAGTTATAAGCAACAAGTTAAAGATTCTCATGAAGGAGAATTTTTTTTTTTTTTTACAGAGAATGATTTTTGAATATACTGTGTGTTTATCAGAGAAACACAGTGCTTTTTTGAAACCTAGTGCTTTAATCAGCGGACCATGTTTTTGCAGGTGTGCAGATCTACAATTTAGCGCCAACTCCTTCAACCAAAGCAAGGACATGTGAATCAGTAAGGTTCCTATAATTTCTTACGTCTGGCGCTAGGAGATAAAGGGTAGACTGATCACATGGTGTTTTTCAAGCAGATCTTACAGACAAGAAGGCAATTGAAAGGCTTAGATGAGCTAAAAACAAAGTGTAAGCTACATAATTAATTCAATGGCCAGAAGTTAGTCTGTCTGGCATCAAGGAGAAAGAGAACTTACTTTGCAAAGGTAAAGGCGCTTGCCCAAGCCTCTTTTCTGTGACTGGGTGCAGAACTCTTTATTTATGGATGCTTTGTGTGCGTGGCAATGTTCTTCTAGGTGCAGTTTTATGTCTTATATTAAGCCTTTTATTCAGCCATTCAGGCGCCCTGACGATCTCCTCCACAGCTGCAGGAGATTTATAGGGAAAATACGAAGGGTACGCTCTTAAGGACTGTGAGGGAGTCTCCGTTGGGCCTAGAGGGTCCCGGGCTCCTGTCAAGAGTAAGGTGCTTTGCCTTTAGGATAAAGACCAATTAGTAGAACGAGGAGATTCCAGCTTCCCTCCATTGGCAAGAGAGAGGCTCAGGCTGCCTTTTCCTCGCTGTGACCACAGGCCTAGTGGGGTTATTTTCCGGTGGCAGGAGCTGTGCTTCTCCCCACGGTGACTCTGTCAGCTTGTGAGACCCAGGCGGCTCCCAGCACCGGAGCACTGGGAGGAGGGAAGTTGGAGACGGTGGTCAGCAAAAGAGGAAAAGAAATGGAGGCAGGCAGCAGGAGGCTGTTCGGGGCTCCTGTGACTCTGTAGCGGGCAGATCGAGTGAACTTGCCCAGGGACTCGTGGCCAGAGCCACACTCGGGAGCCAGGTCCTTGGCCCAGCCCATGGTCTCGTGCGGCCTTGTGCAGGTCTGCTCACAGTGAACGACCGTTCTTTTGATGCTAGTTTGTGTTGTTTTTCTGTGGGGATTTTTCAAAGTGAACTTGTCCCAGGCAAACTTACTTACCTGTCATTAGGCCCCTAACTTTGTGAGCCCATTAGGGTTTCTGCCTGAAAGGTCATATCAGAGCAGGTGATGGCTTCACATCAGTTTAAAATCCTGGTGCTATGGGGTTCAGCCAGTTTTTCCTCTAAAGATTTAACCCCTTCCTTGGACCTGCTCCTGCTCTCCGAGGGGGATGGGCATTGGCTCTGTGCCTTCACGGATGGCCACAGGCCTTGGAGGGAGGTGGCCCTGTCCCTGCAGGGGGTCGGGCCTGGGCCAGGGCAGGAGACGCGGTTCCCCTACTGCACATTCCTGGGGACCACAGCTGAGTCAGCTCTTCCACAAGAGGGGCTGTGGGCAGAACCAGGGAGAAAATGAAGGTCCTGGACGGGATTCATGTACATTTCCGTGAGCAATAGACTGAACCTCATTTTCCAGTCACTGCGAAGGGGGCCATGGTCCTGCTTCTCGGACAGAATTGTCTCCACACACCCTGCTACCCCACGGCCTGCGCAGATCCGCACATCCAGCAGCTGGCCTGAGAAGGGTGGATTGAATCCGGGAGAAGCCCACATGGCTGAGGCTCTATCGGGCCTGTTCTGTGCCGGCACCGGCGGCCCAACGACGCTGCTGGGGACCGTGTGCCGCTGACCTGGCGCCTGGCCGCGGTGCAGCGGGAGCAGCGGGGAGGGAGGCTTTCTGCTCAGTAGTGTCTCAGGAAGGGACGGGGAGGGGGTGAGCCGGCTGTCTTGGCCGCCAGACCTGGGGTGCGTCTTCTTCGCGGTAGCGCTAGGACAGCTCTCCGCGGGGTTGAAACCCCAGTATCTGGGGACGTTTCATTCCGTGGCGCCGGGCCAGTGTCTGTTCCCTGTAGGTGTGCAGGTCACTCGTGCTCAAAGGGAGTGGCCGTGGTCTCCCCACCAAGCTGCATGGGCGCTTCGGGTCTTTGATAGAATTTGAAAACTTAACAGGTAATAACAGTACAAGGGATAAAACGAATACATTGATGTAGATAGAAATATAAACATAGGTCGTGCCCCGACCTTTCATTGAGTTCCGTGTTATTATGGGCCTGAGGTCCTTATTTATCTCATAATAGAAACCTTTACGTGAATTCCTACTTTATTAGCTAATCTGTTTCTTTGTCTACGTATTATTTTCATCACCTTTATTTTTTCACACGGGGGTTGCTTAACTTTAAAAAACCACTTATGGAAATCAACAAATGTAATCAACATCTAGAAGCATCAGAGACTTTAGAAACGCGACAGAAATTTCCAGTGGAAAATTTTTTAGAGGCTCATGGTTTTGCAATATTATCTGGGTTCTGCAAGAATAGTCTAAAAAATGACATTAGCACATTTCGGAGGTAATTTCATAGCAACGTTACATTTAGCTTTCCGTCAGCATCTTAAAAGCAATTTTCAAAAAAAAAAAAAAAAAAAAGCAATTTTCAGTCATTTCTGCTCCATCCCCAAGGGAGTTTCTATTTTTCAATTAAAAAAAAAGATGGCTTTGAAATTTCGCTCTGGAAAATGTAGGGGTGATTTTCTAGATTTTATGTGAATTTAAACATCATGTGCTCCCCAGCTCGTGGCTCACGGAGGCTGAACAGCCCAGGAGATGGGCTGCAAGCCTCTCTCAGGGCTTCTGGTCCCAGAGGGTCCTGTAGGAGTCTGGGGAGGAACGTGCTGGGTGGAAGCCCGCGTTGGTCAGGGATGCATTTGTCTCTGTCGCTCTGGATGCCCGGGCTTCTCACGCCGATGCCCCGGGATGGCCGCAAGCCCAGGTTCCCCATTAGCTGCAGTTTGGTGCTCAGAACCTGGGAGTCGCTCCGTTTGTGGGTTTCCGTGGTGTCAACATTCCCGTGGAATAACCTACCTGTGCCCAGGCCAGGCCAGCCTCCCACCCCCCTCGCGGAGGCCAAGGGGCCAGACCCTTACCCGATTTCCACCTGTGATCCCTCCTCCAGGGTGGGCTTCTCCCTGTCTCCCTGAAGCTCTCCTTTGGAGTGCACAGGTGGCTGCGACACCTGGCTGGGATGGGTCCCTCACTGGCTGGCCAGGTGATGGGGCTCTGGGGGTGGCTGTGAGTCTGGGACCAGCTTCTGTTGACCCAGACAAAACCAAGTCTGCGTACAAAGAGTGTCTGCATCCCGTTACGGGAATACTCTGTTCCCAGTGATGAGAACCAGCTCCTGGCGCACGTCGCTGAAGATCCCAACACTTCATAAGCACAACCTGCGGGCTCGCTTCTTGTCCTTGTCACGGGGGGTGGAAGCTTCGTCCCTCAAATACCTCTGGTTTTCTGTTGGAAGGCTATTTCATCAAAGGGCACAATCATTTCTGCATCTCTGTTTTTGGACATTTTTTTTTTTTTGAACCTCAATGACTTTGTACAGAGTCTTAGGACCAAAGGGACAGATTTAATACCAAGGATTTAAGGAGTATGGTTAAAAGAAATGGCATAAAACCAATGTAAGTCTTGAAAAGTATTCTGCTTGCTCTCATTGCATCATTTTATATATTATTATCTACTGTTTATCACCTGGCCACAGAGATATATTGTTTTAATAAGTAACTAGCAGTTTAATATTATGGTTACGTATGACTGTATTATTTTGTCTTTGTTAATAAGGCGGCTTGTCTCATTTTCTCTCTCTATTCATAAATGATGAGCCTGGACCCACTGGCCGAGCTCTGGTGTTGTTCTGCCCGGGGAGCTGGCCGGGCCCCCGGCAGGCTGGCTGCACCAGAGGCACGTCTTCACGTCTCACTTTCCCTCTTTGAAAGTGGAGGTCCGGATGGACTCCCCTCGGAGGGATGCCTGAAACCAAGAGTCCCCCGCGCGGGCGAGCGGCCGTGCTGTGGGAGGTCCCGATCTCTGTTGGGAAGTTACCCTTTCCAAGCACAGAACACCTTCTGGGGGGAGGGGGTGGGCAGGAGGGAATAATGCTCGTGCCTTCCTCAATGCAAAAGACATTTTCCGTAATTCCCCCACCCCCGAGTTTTTGAGATTACACACCTTTGTGGCTGACTAATTACTCCTCCAAACCTTTTTTCTCTTACCAGTTATAAACTCTTCACACAACTAATAAGTAAAAAAAAATACACTTAATTTGATTTCTCAAAATATTAAGTTTTTTACAACTACATATTGGTTTAAAATGTGAATAAATTTATACAGAATACTATAAATAAGCATACATATGTTTAATGTTTAAAAGTTGAAAATGAGGTGAATAAAATTAGATTTATTACAACCATATCAACCACTCTTCCCTTTACTTTGTCTCTTCCTTCCCTTTTCCTCTCAAATGTTTTAAATTTCTTTGAAAGTAGGCATGCAATTAAATTATTCTGGAACAGGTGACAACACTTTAGCACAACCATGTACCCAAGTGCTAATGCCCTTAAATTGCTTTCTTTGGCGTCTTCCTCCCACAGGGACACAGGTCCCCGAGAGCCTGGAATCTCTTAGTTTCACTGTCCTTTCTGGAGTCCCTAAAACTCTGACATGAATCCAACTGCTTTTGTAGAATGCAAGTTTTATTCCTTTCTGATTCTTCCCGTTTGTGTTGTGAATAGTCTGCAATTGCAGAGCTAACCGAAGGCATGTTTCCAGTGCCCCTCATGAAGCGTTATTTCCTGGAACAGATGATTAGGGAAGGGCAGTGACTAGAATTCGAAATGATCTCAAGTAGCAGGTGCAGATCTGCAGACACAGGAAGGCGGGCACCTCATTCCCGCAGTTTGTATGTGCCCCCCCGCCCCCCCCTCGTTTCCTTCAAGCATTTTAAGCAGACACAGCCCCAGATTCAGGGGTGCCGCAGTGGGGCTGGGCTGCCCCCCTTCCCCGCTCTGCCTCAGGGCCCAGGGCAGTTTGTCAGAATCACCTGAAACCTCCCGCCTGGACTGTGCTGCACCTCTGTGACCCTCATCTAGGCATCAGATATGTCACAGACTTACTCTTTTTCTACAACTCCTAGCAGTTGGCTTCATTGAAACAGCCGTCTATTTTCCAGGATCTAAGTGAGCTCACAGCATCAGCGGTTACCAGACTGCTAGAAAGCAAACAGGTACCTAATTTTTACAAGGGGGACCCCATCATTTTGCGAAGCCACCGCTCAGCCCCCTCCCTCCAGCCCACCCAGACAGGATGGGTGGAGCATGAGGAGGAACCCCTGGCTCACGCCTTTTAGCATGTGCATCCCAAAGTAAGTTTTATTAGTTACCAAGGGAGTAACTTCTGGCTTTTAAAAAACGCAGATATTACAAAATAAAACTGTCCACTTCTTTGAAGCGTCCCCCCCGCCCCGAAGTCTGAGTGCAGAGTGAGTTTGATCCCCTTTTAGAAACACACGTGGCAATGCTTTTCTCTGAGCAGGCAAAATTTTTTCTGACTCCTCTTCTTGAACTTGGATTTCCATCCACCTACCCCCTTGGAATATTGTCCTAATGTGATATAGGAGGATCTTGGGGGGAAAAGGTCATTTATTCATCGCCTATATTCTTGCAGTCCACTGTGCTCATAAGTTGTTTTTTAGATTAATCGTAACCACAAGACTCTAGGTGCTAAGTTTCTTTTGAATTATTGTTATAATTATTATTGGTATACAGTTGGGTAAAACGTTTCTTAAACTGGAAAATGATAAAATGTAACAAGTACGGTGACTAGAAATTTAGAGCAGAAGAGAGGACAGCCCCCTCTGTGGGGTTAGGCGCCCGAGCTAGCTCTGTGCTGGGCCACGGCGCCCTCGAGCCGTCCATCCTGCTTTGGAGCTGGGATGCTAGCTCACATTAGTGGGTCTGAAAGGTGGAAATGAAGAAAGACTTGTTATCATAACATGACTTGGTTTCCCCAAGCTGTATGCCCAAGAGTGCCTTGTGGTTGTAAGATTATTCTGAAAGCTCTTCCAGCTGCAATTTGAGTAGGTTGCCCTTTGGCTTTGCTGAAAGCAGAGATTGAGCACCTGTGGGACTTGCTAGAGGAGCCTGAGCGGTGAGCTTCTAGGGTTTCAACCAGGAGCTCTGTGTGGTCTCGAGGTGTCTGTGCCCGCTGCCCTGAAAATGCACAGACGGAGAACCAGGGTTGAGCAGGAGCCTTTGTTTTGGAAAGGGGAAGTGAGCCCTGGAGAGTGAGTGGGAAGGGGAATGGGAGTAGGAGTTCTTCGGTCTCCTTTAGGAAGTAGTTGGGGTTCTGGAAATCACAAATAATTGCTTTAAACGTATCTGTGCCCGCGTGCCCCTGGGAAGGTCTCTGCATGCATGCGTACCCAGTCTGGGGGCACGGAGCTGGGGTCTCAGCTGGCTGCAGGGCCAGTGCGTGGTAGGGTCTGAGCACAGCCCGTGGGAGAGCCAGGCAGGTTTGTGGAGGTCATCTGGGGTCTAGTGGGAGAAGTCCAGTAATGACCTCTTTGGGCACCAGGTTTCAGTGTTGCCCCTATAAGCCCCCTTTGGGTACTCCTAGTAATACGGGACTTGTCTGATTTTAGTAGTGAGGCTCATGTGCACACGCCAGAGGTGTCGTGCCAGGTGTCATGGTCCTGGCTTCTGCGTGGTGGCGGATGCTGGCAGGTGGGAGGGGACGTGTCACCCATCCCACATCAGGCTTTCTGCCTCCTGCCCAAAAGAGCCCAGCGCTCAGCTCCCTGACTCCAGAGACTTCTTGACCATGCCCAGAAGAACTCGGCAGGCGCTTTCACTGTCCCACACTTACAGCTCATTTTTCTTACCATGCGATACAGACAGAAACACTGTTGCAGAGTCTAGTTTTCCCATCCCCCAGAATTCTGCTTCGCCAACAGTTTGATCTTTGCTTGGCTCACGAATTCTGCTCCACGAGGAGGTTGATGACTCAGACGTTATTTTCCTTCTGCTGCTTTTCACTGTGCAGTGAACAAATTGGGATTCTTTTTCACTCTTGCCTGTGTTCCACTCCACTATCCGGTTGGTCACCGGTCCTGGTGCTTGTAGGGCCCGCTGTGTAGACATTGCTCGCCTGCTCCATCGTCCAGTGTGCATGGACGGGGTGCCTCCTGCCCCCGGGACCCTGAGCCGGGCTGGGTCATCATCCAGTGTGCATGGACGGGGTGCCTCCTGCCCCCCGGGACCCTGATCCGGGCTGGGTCATCATCCAGTGTGCATGGACGGGGTGCCTCCTGCCCCCGGGACCCTGAGCCGGGCTGGGTCATCGTCCAGTGTGCATGGACGGGGTGCCTCCTGCCCCCGGGACCCTGAGCCGGGCTGGGTCATCATCCAGTGTGCATGGACGGGGTGCCTCCTGCCCCCGGGACCCTGAGCCGGGCTGGGTCATCGTCCAGTGTGCATGGACGGGGTGCCTCCTGCCCCCGGGACCCTGAGCCGGCCTGGGTCATCGTCCAGTGTGCATGGACGGGGTGCCTCCTTCCCCCAGGACCTTGAGCCGGGCTGGGTCATCATCCAGTGTGCATGGACCGGGGTGCCTCCTGCCCCCGGGACCCTGAGCCGGGCTGGGTCATCGTCCAGTGTGCATGAACTGGGGTGCCTCCTGCCCCCGGGACCCGAAGGCAGTTGCTTAACCAAATGAGCCACCCAGGTGCCCCCAAAAATATTCATTAGAATTTATGAAAATATTTATAAATGTGTGCTCCCGCCCTTGGACGCATCTGGTTTGTGCGGTCACGGGGCTGAGCTGGGAAGGCGATGGTTCCCTTTCCCTAGAGCTAGGCACCTCTCAGCTGTGCATCGGGATCCAGGGAACCCTGCCCGTGCTCAGGAGGGCTTAGAGAGGTTGGCCCAGCTCCCCAGGCTCAGAGTGAAGTCATGCTTCCTCCCGGGGCTCTAACTGAGCTACAGCTTAGTACTGGGGCTTCTGAGCGCTTCCGGGGGCACAGCTGTGGCCGTGTTTCTCTGGCTGGTGCATACATGCGTGTCTTGGCTACACGCAGCTCGTCCACCTCTGGAACCTGTCAGGACCCCCGGGGGCTGGGCTCTTGCTCCTAGAGCTGCAGTTCATCCTCAAGCAGTGGTGATTTCGCACTCCTGGGGGACGTCAGCTTTAGGTAGAGACGGTTTGGGTGATCATAACTGGGACAGAGATTTCTCCTGGCATTGGAGACCAGGGGTGCTGCGAAACACCCTACATGCACAGGATGCCCCCCTCAACAGAGGAGCCTGCCCCATGGGTCGGTCGTGCTGAGGTGGGGCCCCGGGGTCCCGCACACTGGCTCCCGGGAAGGGCTGGGCCTGGAACCTCCGAGCCAGCTGCAGGATCTGCCTTTCTTGTGGTTTCCTCCTGGCTTCTGGCTCACGGCTCAGCTCCACACTGAATCCCTGGATGAGGCATCCATACGGGTCTGCCCGGCCCGCCGACGTCCCTGGGCCTCTCTGCCAAGCGCCCAGCCCACTCCAGTGAGTCTTCCTGGGAGTGCTTGCTTCGCGTAAGGCCGAACAGCATGCTCCAAGTGGTGGGGAGAGGCCCTTCATAGTGGCATTACCTTGGCAATCCTGAAACACATCATCCAGTTACGGATAATTAAGAATGAAATGAAACTAGTGCCTTGTCTCTCCAGGAGAGTGGTTGATAACAACCCGAATTGGTCCTAAGGGATTTTGTAGATAGATGTTTCTCTTTATGATTTTCTTAGTAGTGTTTTTTTCTCTAGCTTACTTTATTGTAAGACTACCGTGCAGAGTGTAACATAAATTGTGCGTTAACCGCCCGTTAGGTTCTGGTAAGCCGTCTGGTTCCCGGAGAGCTAGTAGGAGTTAACTGTGGGGGGTCAAAGCCATGTGTAGATTTCTTCAATGCGGGGGTGGGCGCCCCACCCCAAGGCATTGATCGAGGGTCCAGTGTACGCTTGCGTCGCACTCTGGGCTGTGGTGTGTGTGTTCTGCACACCTGGGGGCCCTACCTTCAGATTCCATGTACTGATTTGCTTTCCAGAGGCGTGGCGCTCAGCAGTGGGGCCAGAGGAAGGTGCGGAGCGGCCAGGGTTTCTGTGGGAGGAGGGCTCTGACCTACCGTCGTGCAGTACTGTTTCGTTCCAGGGAACTTCTGGTCCTCAGACGCTGGGAGAGGACCTCAGTGCTCCAGAAGGACTTGAGGACCAGGAGTTAAAGTCTGGCAGAGGCACACAACACACCCGAGGGATGATGGTTCGATTCCCTGGACGGTGAGGGCCACACACAGGAGAATGCTCCGCTAGGCTGATTTGCAGTGCCTTGTCGAGGAGGCTCCGTGAGTCTCTAAGCTAAGTACACGTGTTCCACAGGTGTAGACAGTGACGGGAAGCCGCAGGCTGCGCGCCCCCGGGACAACCCCAGTAGAGCCTTCGGTGTCTGGAATCGGCCTTTGCTACCGTGTACTGAAGACTGCGGACGTTTGAGCCGGTTCCCTGGCTCTTCCTGGCGGCCCACAAATGCGCGTGTCCTCCCTGGCTGTGTCCGTCAGCTGGTGCTGCCACAGCCCGGGCGCGCTCCTCACGGGCTGGAAGGCCGGACGTCAGCGGCCCTGGCGGGTGGACAGCTCGCGTCTTCTTCTCTGCTCGGCTTGCCCACGGCCCTCCGTGTGCTTCTGTGTCCTCATCTCCTTTTCTTGCAAGGTCACCGGTCCTACTGGATCAGGGCTCTTGACATGCGTCACCCCATTTAACCCGATCACCTCCGTAAAGACCCTTCTCCAGGAGGGTCACACTGTGAGGTCATCGGGATTCTGGCTTCAACATGTGAATTTTTGAGGGGCACGGTTCAGCCCCTATCAGTCCGTACCTATAAGTGATGGGTGTGTTCTTAATTTTAACGTGGATGGAATCACAGTCTATATTCCCTTTTGAAACTTATCTTCAAGAAGTTCTTTATATTTTGAAATGTATTCATGTTGACCCTATGGTTCTATTTTAAATGCTTTGAGTGCTGTGAAGCATTTTCTGGTATGAAAAATGCCGCTTTATTTTTCCGTTTCCCCACCAAGGAGCCAGGTCAGGTGATTTCCAATTTTTATTCTCTTAAGTATTGCTCGGTAGAGAACCTGCGTCTTCCCATGAACGTATTCTAGAGCTTATTTCTCTGTTCAGATACTTAAAAGTGAAACTGATGGCTGTAAGATCTGTATAGCTCTGAATTAACTTGTTATTGACTGGAGGCCTCTCCAAACTCCGTGAACTCCCTTATGCTCCCTTTGGCAATCACCAGACTCCCTTTTTCCATGCTCACCAACTGCCTTTGAAATGCAGTTTGGCATACTTAGGATATTTCTTTAAAGATTTATTTTTATGTATTTTCGGGGGGCCAGGGCAGACAGAAAAGGAAAGAGAAACTTCAGCAGACTCCACGTCTGACGGGGGCTTGATCTCAGGATCCCGAGATCCCGTCCTGAGCTGAAATCAAGAGTCGTATGCTTGGCTGACTATGACATCCAGACGCCCCACCTCGGCTGTTGCAGGAAGGAAGAATTTCCTTATGTGATGAAGATGAAGCACCTCTCCGCCTCTCTGTGCCGTGTGCATTACCCTTAACATATCTCTCATGCTGGTGCTTTCCGGTCCTGTAGGTCATGATTACGTCCTTCTGCTCTGTGGCCGTTCTGACCTTGGGATGTCTTTTCTCATGCAAAATACTTCTGATTGAAATTTAGTCAAATCTATTGATTTTTAAAAAGGCAATGCATGGATTTTTGACTTGTTTGAAAAATCCTTTAGTACTTAAGTAAAAATACGATCTCCTGAATGTCTTTTCACAATCAGTAGTCCAGCTTTTTCCCATTTTGGTCTTGCATTTATTTCTGTCCGCAGGAGGAGGCCGATCGGTCACTTGGCCGGAACCCCTCGTCTGTCCCTCGGTGTCTGGTCTGTCCTCTGAGCTCTCGCATGTGGGGATGGCTCTGGGCTCTGCTGGGTTCCTCCCGCAAATGTGACCCCTCTGATGTTGGAGCGGCTACCGACATCCGACTGCTCGCGCGTCTCTCCTGCTTGCGCTTCTTCAGATAGAGTTGGCTACTTTTCAGCCTTCACTCTTTGACTTGAATGCCAGGAAAAAAATTATCCCTGTTCAGATTTATAATGATCATTGCATAAAACATATGATTTATTTGAGGAAAAGTGACTTTTTCTTCTTCTTTTTTAAACCGTATTAAGATTTCCATTTAAGAATGGGATATTTATCTTCACTTACTTTAGTTTTCTTTTATTTCTTTCAATAAAGTTTTTCATATTTTCCATAAAGTCCTTACACATTTTCGTTCGATATTCCCTTCGTACTTTACAGGTATTCTTTTTTTTCTCTTTTCTTGTCTTTTTCCTTTTTCCTCCTTTTTGCAGTTTTCAGTGTCATCTCTTCAAATGGTTTCTTGCCGATGTACTTCTGAATATCACTGTTCTATTTGGTGACCCATCATCCTCTCTGATTAGGATGAATAAGTTGTCAGCAGGTTCTCCCGGATTTCATGGGGGTTAGACTGTCTCTGAACTATGGCTCTTTGTCTACATTTACTTCTTCTTCTACGTCTCTTCTGAGTTTAAAAATAGTTATTTTATGTTCTGTTCAATGCTGCCCTCCTGGTATCGGGAGTCCTGGGTGCAGCCCAGGCTGTTCTGTGGGTCTGCCATCTTCCGCTCGGGCCACACTCCCCTTGGGTTCTGAGGTTTGGGGCTGTGAGCACACTTTGGGGCCTCACCCCTTCCGTGCGGATTCCTGGTGGCCCGGCTCCAGACTGTGTCGGTGCCCTGGTGCGCCTGCAGGCGGCTCAGCTGGACTCCGTGGAGGGGGGCAACTTTCGTGTGAAACTCAGCGTGAGCGAACCGCGACTAGAAGTCCACCTGGACGCATGGGGGCGGGGGTCTGCCATGTTCAATGACCAGGGATGACTTGAGCCCAGGCTATGTGAGGCGAATTTCCTGATTCTTATGCTGCTCAACAGATTGTTGTCCCCGCTGACCCCTCCCCAAGCCGGCTGAGTGTCCCAGCTTCCCACGGCCGGCCCCACACCAGCCCCTCCCCCCCGGGGCCAGGCTCTCCTTTCCTGCACCTTCACGAGTGTGGAAACCTGCCACGAGCAGCAAAACAACAAACAACCCAGCTGGAAATTGGCAGAGGAAGTGACTGGACATTTCTCCAACGCACACACACTATGACCGAAAAGTAGAAGAAATGATGCTCAACATTGATCATTAGGGAAATGCAAATGAGACCCACAATGAGGGTCTCACACCCACTAAGACGACCATAATAATAATAATAATAATTAATAAGAAAAGGAAGAAAAGAAAATGCCAAAGAACGAGTTTTGAATGACAAGGAGAAGTTGGAGCTCGGGGATGTTGGTGATGGGAATGTGAAGGGGCTCCACTGCTCGGGAAGAGTCTGGCAGCCCCGAACGCTGTTCCCAGGGCTCGGCAGCCCCATGGAGAGGTCCTTCCGGGATGGTCAGAGAGTGGGACGCCCGGCAGACTGTGGCAGCTCGGCTCACAGCCGCCGGAAGGTGGGAACGGCCCGAAGAGCCCGTCGGCTGCTGTGGCCGAGCGAGGAGCGGTGTGCCTGTGCCACGGAGCACCGCCCAGCCCGGAAAAGGAACGAGGTGCCACCACGGGATGGACCTCAGAAATGTGAGGCTACGTGAAGGAAGCCACACGCCGAAGCCCTCGTGGTCTGGTTCCATTTACGTGAAGTTCTGGAGCGGGTAAGTGTGGAGGAGCTGCAGGGCTGCGGGGAGGAGGGCTGGGGGGCAGTGCCGACTCCTCGGGGTTCCCTTGGGGGGCGATGAACATATCCCGAAGTGGACCCTGGGCTGTTGTACAACAGCAACACTGTGCTTCATGGCTCCATTCATCTGGAAAGGCTTAATTTTATCTTGTGTGAAATTCACCTCAGTTAGAAAATGTTTTTAAAAATCAGAATTCAAAGATGACAGAAGCTGCAGCGCCCATCTGGTGATGGTCCGGCCCTGTGGTCTGTGTCCTTCAGCCCCCGTGGGTTCCCCGTCCTTCTGGGCACGGTGGCTCTCACCGAGCAGTGACGTCCTTGTCACTAGATGTCCCTGCTGTTTGCTGAAAGGGCCCGGGCTCTGAGGGCCCCATCTGTTTTACCGTGGCCCCGACCCCGAGCCGGGGAGGGGAAGGAGCAGGAGTGGCAGTGGGGAGCCCCTTACCTCCTGCTGGCACTGGGCACACAGCCTCTTGACCTGCTTCATCTAGAAAAGCCGCCGGCCACGGTCCAGGAGCACAGGGGGCTGGCCAGGGCAGAGTCCCCAGTTCGTGCTGTCCATCCCCTCTGTGACCCTTCGGGGGAAAAAAGACCCAGATATGGCCAAGGGTCTCTGGGGCTTCGGGTCCCCAGCAGAGGGAGGGACGCTGGGTTATGGAGAACAAGCCCTGACAATTCGGGCTTCGTGGGCCCTTCGTGTTTGGTTCCTGGGGGAACAGATCTCACTCCAGTGAGGTCACACAGATGATCGCCGTCCTTTCCGGTCCTAGAGGCCGGGCTGGGGGTTCACCGACGCCCCAGTGGAGGAGGGAGGAGCGCTGTGCTTAGGGAGCACCGCAGAACTGCAGACACAGCAGCCTGTGAGCCTGCGTGTGGGGTGGGGGGACGGTGGCCCGAGCCACCCCATCCACAGACATGTGAGTCAGTACTGCAGACAAAAGGGTGCATAAACCCGACATCTTAAATTAGACATTTTGGGAATTTCTAAACGGTTCCGAACAACAGAATCAACGCTGATTTATGGCCTAATCGTTTATGGGAAATAGAATTCAGCAAGGGCCCCGCTGGCCTGCCCGCGCCCGCAGGCTCCTTGGGAGAACTGGTCTGTGGCGCCATCTGCTGTTCCTCCGTGGCCACACCACCCCCACCGGCGGGAGGTGGGACCCCAAGAAATACAGCACAGTTAGATCTAGTCCAGCTCCCCTGGGGTCAGCTCCCAAGGGATCCCAGACCAGAAACATGGATGCCAGCATTCGAGGGCCGAGATGCCTCTGAGGCCGGCTAAGCCCCTGGGGTCTGGGGAACACCTTCCTGCATCCATGTGGCCAACACGGGCTGGGGGCTGCGTGCTCAGCGTCCAAATGAGTCGCTCCTTTCTCCCCATTTCCCCAGAAGCCAGGTGCTGCCCCAACTGTGCAGACGGGGAAACTGAGGCCACATGGCTAAGCCACCTGCTGAGTGCCTGGTGGCGGGAGCCCCAGCCCCGCCCTCACTGCCGCTGCCCCTGCTGACCCTCCGTGCCCGGGGGCCCAGTCTGCCCCGCGGCCACACCGACCGTCTTGTGTCAGGGCAGCAGCTGAAAGCAACAGCCACATTTCAGGCAGGTCAGGGCTTAGAGTGTCCAGCTTTGTGAGCATCCCATGTACTGGTTTCACTGAGGGAATATGGCGTGTATTCAGTCTGTACCCTGGGTGCCTGGCCAAGTGTGGCTCTCTAAGACTGGGCACAAAGTCTGCACGGCACTCCCTTGTCTAGGAAACAGGACGCTGGGAATGAGCCAGCCCTCTGTGCGTTACAGAGCCCGGCTGTTGGCTCTCCTGGCCCGAAAGGCCCATCTCAAGAGATCCACGGAGTCACATGAAGTCTCACGAGGCTTGAGCATCCAGACGGGAGATTCCAAAGGCCATGAACACTGCAGTGGGTGCCTCTCACTTGTCCCATGGCGCGTGATTGCCTTCTAGAGCTTTCCAAAAATATTCAGGCCTTAGTTTTTCTGGAATGGCTGTTGACACTTTGTCTAGATATTTCTGATATTTTCTTTGAAATTAAAGCACCAACATATTTGCCCCGCTCACTGATTTTAACAAGTCTGGGGACTTTCCTCTTCATGGAGTATACCTGGAGTCCCATCTGTTTGTGTGAATTGCTTCATCCCTTGTCACTTTAGTTTTTCCCTGGGGAGCCGGCCTTGATGCTGCTGAATTCATGCTAGGTGCATTTCGACAAGAACGCAGTCACAGGGTTAATGGGAAGACAGAGGACAGCCTGACTTCTTGAGCGATGGAAACCCACATCGGCATCCTTCTGGCTCGCCCCTCCCTCCCCTCCACCTGCCTCTGTCTCCTCCCCGACGGGCCATAGTCACAGGTGCTCCGAGGGAGGAAGGAGGGGCCTGCAGGGGAGTCCTCTTGGCTCATCCTGGTTTGGGGTGGAGTAGGAAGGATGGGGGCCAGCACTGCTGGAGTTGAAAGAGCCTCTGCTCCCCACCCCCACGTTTGGCTGGGAGCTGAGCCTGGCGGCTGACCAATGCGGTCGAGGGAATGGGGAACAGGTGGAGGAAGAGACGTGAAGGGGCCTGCCGGGAGCGCGGTGCCAGATGGTCGGAGCGGCATCTCACTTGTGTTGGACCTGATGCCCCTGCTTACGTCCCTGACCCCTGCTGGCGAATGCGGCCCCAGGAATTGAAGGGGAAGGGAAGTCCGTGACTGTGACGGAGAGGACATGCAAGTTCTGCATCTCGAGTTTCCAGGGAGAGCCCCCGATATTGAACACCCTGTACTCACAGCGCCAGGACTCAAGCCCGCCTGGGTCGGGGGCACCGTGTGGGCTGCGGCCCGCGACCCCGCAGAAGGCGGCCTGCCGGGCCGGTGGAGGAACGTGTGATTCTGCGGCACTTTGGGGACTCTGTAAGCCCCTCGCTGGGGCTACATTAGGCCTCACACCGTTTTTCAGGTCGCAGAACCCACGTCGAGCTGGCAGGAGCACGACCGGCAATCCACTGGCTCTGTGGCTGGAAGACAGGGCTTCTGACAGGCTCGCGTGCGAGGCCCCAACACTAAGGTCCCCTGTGAGCCCAGCAGGCGCACTTCCCAGGCACAAGCACAGACTCCAGGCTCCGAGCGTCTGCAGAGCTGGCCGCTGGCTCTCCCGGAGCCCTGCACGCGTCTCACCGGTCCTGGGATCCGTGCCCATCGCGGAGCAGACACTGCACGGAGAGTGACCAGGCCCATGTCACGGCCCTGCCTGGAGCGACGGGTGATCACGGCAGGGTCATGCTCTCCTGGGCTTCACAGGATTCGTTCCTCGTACAAGGAGAGGTGCTTTCTCCATGAAGGGGTCAGGCTGCTGGGGAGGAGACCCATGGTGTTGCCGTGCATGGGTCTCTGTGTGCTATTTAATACTGTCCAGCTGGGGGACACAACATAGGGATGAAGGGACAGGCAGGTGAGGCCTCTCAGCCTTGACTGCACGTAGGCACCACGTGGGAGCATGGTCAGCTCTGACGGACCAGGATTCTAGCCCTGCACTCCTGACTGAGATTGTCTGGGAGTGTGCTCAGCGCCAGGTGTCTGGGGGCCTGGGGGTGCTGTCCAAGCCACTGACTCATGACATCGGCTCAGGTCGTGATCTCAGGGTCACGGGATCGAGCCCTGTTTTGGGCTCCACGCTGGGTTTAGAGTCTGCTTGAGATTCCCTCTGTTCTCCCCACTCTCTCTCTGTTTCTAGCGTTAGGTAAATAAATAACATCTTTTTTTTTTTTTTTTTAAAGCTTCAGGTGTTTCTGACATGCACTGACCATAGAGAGTCGGGGATGTGAAGAAATTAAGGGTGTGAAGGTGTGCCGCCCTTGGCTGGATGTGTGGGAAGGCAGTGGCGCTGTAGGTTGAAGTTGAGAAAAATTACGGCTGGCAATGCAGGATTCTCTTGCGGTGGAATCCCGTGGGCCTTCCGTGGCTCGTGCTGTGGGTGAGTGGCCCTGTGTGGTTGTGAGCCATGACTGCTATGAGGGAGGCAAGGGATTCATGTAACACGTGGTTTCTTTCCGTCTCTTATTTTGCAGCAGGTGTGAGCCAGGGAGCAGGGAATGGAAGCGAGATGAGGGAATAAAACAGAAAAGGGGTACAGCCCCGCAGTCTGGGGGTGCAGGAACAAGGTCAGCCTTGCTCTCTGTTCCCAAATTCCTAAAAGCACATTGCTAAGTAAACTCTTCAGGCTACTCAGGGTCTTATTTTAGCTGGAGAGTGGCTTGGGGAGCGGCGGGGATGGTGGAAGTAGGTTCTGGCTTGAACCCCACGATGGAATGAGGCCAACTGTCACCAGCTGAGCCCTCGTGTGTGTGCAGACCCCAGACTCTCGCTGTCCTGTAGCCGGAATGATTGCCCCCCGGGGAGCCGAGAGCCGGCAAGTCACCACAGGATGTCTGTCCAGTTCCGTTACTGACAGCCCTGTTAATTAAATATGCATCTGGGGTAGAAACAAGTGACTTTTAGGGTTTTTTATTTTGTTTTTGTGGGGGTTGAGTTTTGAGGTTGGTAATGGGAGCATCATCACTTCCTCTGGCTGAACGGTAAAGTCGCACAGAAGTTTGCAAGTTCCCTTCTTCTGCTGTTTACTTCAAGCTTCCTGAAAGATCGAGAAACTCCTCTAATTCTTTAGAACCATGTGGAGATTAATGTTTAGAAGCAAGAAAGTCCCAGGCTCGGTGAGTGGCCCCCTGCCCTCACCTGCACAGCTGCTCGCCGTCAATGCCTTCCTGCGACTTATGGGACTTTTTCTCTACTTTCTGCTTCAACAGGGCAAATGGGAGCCCCCCTTGCCTGAGACAAAGTCAGCTGCGTCCAGGGAGGTAAGATTGCTCGCGTCTGCTTGTTCCTCCGTGAGACTGTGAGTGCCAGTTTTCAAAGGGCATTGAGCGTGAAGTCTTCCTTCGGTTTCTTGGGCGCTCTGTCACTGCTGAGCCCAGCACCCCCGGGGGTGCAGTGCTCTTACGGCGGGGGGTCCCGCACGCTGAAGTTCAATTACCTGACGTTCTGGGCTTGTGCAATAATGTCTTTGTGCAGCAGGGGTCTGCCTCGTGTGCAAAACCGGGTCAGTCTTCTGCTTTCTGGACGGCGGCGAGTTCAGTTCTGATCTGTGAATCGCTGGGGACGTCACATGTAGGGCTCCGTGTGCATTTGTCCTCTTCCAGCTCTGTCACATGCCTTCAGAACAAGCCCGGAGTTACAAGGCAAGAGAGCCCTCAGAACGAGGCGGCGGTGGGTGGGGGGTGGCCCCATGCTGGGTCTACAGGAGCCTACTGACTGCACGTGGAGGTTAGGTCCTCATCGGAAGCTTTCCTGGGATTTAGGCCTCAAATGGGTCATTTCAGATGAAGGTGTATTTCCTGCAATATCTCGAGCGGCTTATGTGGTTTGAGTAGTGGTGTCATAACTAAGACGTTCCGTAAACTGGCTTTATGGCTGTTGCCCTTTTCCTGGCTCCCACGGTACGGCGGTAAGAGCGCTATGTCCAGGCGAAGCCATGGCATCTTTGTTCGCGCAGCTGAATATTCACGGCGGGCACGGAATGGCGGGCACGGGCCTTACACGGGCCAAGCAAGTCATTTGAAACCTGGCTGTTGGTCAGGCTGATGTCACGTACCTGAACGCATCGGACTTCATTCTGGTTCTTACCAAACAAAATACATACCGGGCTACCCCAACTCGGCCTCTGGCAGCTGTCCAAGGGTCCTGCTTCCCTGGCCTCGTTGAGGGGCTGGGCTGCCCTGTTGGGCTTGTAGGCTGGGAGCAGCGCAGAGAAATGATGGGCTTCGGGGCAACTCTTCCATGGGTCTGCGAGACCCAGGGACAGTAGAGTCCCGGCCAATCCCAGGAGCCTGCGATCCTGGAGCAGGGAAGCCCCTGTGTGAATGGGCAGTCTTGCATCTGTGTGAATGAGCTCAGCGTGGAATTCTACTGTTGCGCTTTTAGCATACTTACGGTACTCCTGTCTGCATCCGACATACTTCCATAAGTAGCTTAAAGCTAAGAACTCGGTCAAAAAACGTTCTCCGCACCATTGTGTTGTGCGACTGAGATCTTCCTTATTAGACATAAATGTTGTGTCAGTGGAACGAAGGTTGGTGATGATCTCAAGCTGGTTCTCGTTCCTTTGGCTACGTGGCGGGACAGGTATCTGCTCTTTGCTTTGCAGCCTCGGGAAGGTCAGTCCGAAACAGGGCCCTTCCCTCATGCCCGCTTTGCAGCCTACTTTATAACCTGTTCAAGGAAAGGGCATTTCCGCTCCCGGTGGCGATTCTCAGCGAGCTTTAGCGGGCTGTCCATGGTGAGGCCGGCGAGGAGCTGCCCCTTGCAGAGAGAGCTGAAGTCCTCACGCTCCACACGTGGGCTGGCCCCGGAGAACAGGAGTGAGGAGATCCCACACGGATGTGGTTCTCTTCTCCTGGCCGGAGAAGTGGGTGTAGGCAGACGGACAAGAACGTGTGTGGGGGGTGATGGAAACCGTACCAGGCAAGGGGCGTGCCCGTGGGTGTCCCGCGCGCATCGTTCCCACCGAGCGGTCCTACGCGCCTGTTGCGGCAGGTGCCACGGTCAGAGTCAGAAACACTTCCTAGAAGAACCAGTCCTCTGAGGACCCTCCTGCGGATCACATCGAGGTCGAGGCTCTGGGGGGCCCTCGGAGCATGGCTGCAGCGCCCGCGGCCAGCCTGGTTCCCCTAGGGCTCGGCCACGTTTTCACATTCGGAAGTCCCTTCCTCCTCGGGGTAAACACACACCCATCTGAGCTCACACAGCGCAGCCTCTGGGCGTCTGGGAAAGGTGAGGGCAGCAGTGAGTTAACAGTTTAGCTTTGTGTCTGTTCTCTCCCCCTTCATGCAAAAGTTTGCATTCGGTTCATGGGACTTCAGCCACGGGAGGCTCCTGGGGTCTCCTGCTTCAAATCCTCATGCTGATCCGGCTGCGGGGCTGCAAGCCGGTGCTGCCACTGCTCTGGGGAGGGACACCCGGTGTCTTCCCAGGCGTGTCCTGGATGCACCGATCCACAAACACAGCAGGGGGCCGACTTCCGTGTGTTTCACCTGCTAAACCCGCAGGTTGTCTCCAGGTTAGCAGCTCATTGAATTTCCTTTCTCTTTTATGATTTCATTCCTTAGGTATTTGGGTATAAAAATAAATGTTCAAAGGAGACAAAGGAGGTTCCAGTGCCGACGTGGTAATGTTTTCTTTTGCTGTAGCAGCAGGATCAACGACAGAGGGCTCGCTCGCTCAGAGCCATCCCTGACCCTGGAGGACTGTTCCCGCCCCGTCTGTTCCTCTCTTCCCATTGAGCACGCACGCCGCCCCATGGGGCTGTGTCGTTCAGACACCTGTTGATCTGGGAGTTGTTCCCTTGGATTTCCTGCCACCTGGAGCCAGTGTGGCCGTCTGGTGGTCACGGAGCCCCGCTGGAGGCCAGGTTGTGTGCGACGAGGGGAGGCAGAGGCAGGCTCTGGGGATGGGAGGGAAGCCGCTGGAAGGCTTGCGCCCAGGCTGGGAGAGTGTGTGATCTGCCTGATGCACGCTTGCCGGGGCCTGCCTGATGTCAAGGTGTGTGTGTGTGTGTGTGTGTGTGTGTGTGTGTGTGTTTTAATTCTTCACAATACAAAAAATCTGTTCTTTGCCAGATACCTTAGTAGGCAAAGATAACGGGAGAACTCAAACTTAATTCTTTGAAAGGAAACCCGAGGGTTAAAATGCTGACATCCTGGGGCCCACTGCCCCTCAGCCAGTACCGTCCAATGCTGACGCCGCTGCTTCCTGTGAATTCTGGGTGACCGGAGCCCCACGTGGAGGCTCCCAGGTGCGAGGCCCCAGCCCGGCTCCCAGACTTGCGTTCAGCCAGGGTCCCAGGACGGGCAGGTGCACTCGGCCCTCCTTTCTGTTCCGCTTTCTTCAAATAAAGCTTTCATCTTTCTCATCCTCGGCCGCACTGATTTGAGCCTGTGTAGCTTTTGAACCAAGCAGATTTTCCTGTTTGTCTTTGTCTTTTTCATCAAATCCTTCCCTGCCTGTTGGAGCCGTGAAGCGTAGGACTTGTGCTTCTCGATGGCGCGACGGTAGGAGGTGGGAGGAGACGGGACGAGACGGCACAGCGTGGGCGTAGGTGTGGGGCTCTGGTGTGCGATCTGCTCTCAGGCTGAGATCCCCCCACGCAGTCGAGCCTCCCTGCTAGCTGGGCTCCGGGTGAAAGCGTCCTCCTCCACACCCACCCCAGCCATGCCCTGGGGACTTCCGTCAGAGGGACTGAAGACAGGGCATGGAGGAGCCCGGGGCGGGGGGTGGGGAAGGTGCGTCAGTGCTGCGCTGGGCCACGGGGCTGGGCCACGGGGCTGGGCCACGGGTCTCCATGGCGCAGGCGGGCACCCAGGGAAACTTCCAGAACAACGGTGGTAGCAGAGCGAGCCGCAACCAAGAAGGAGCGCGTCCGTGACCTCTGTGGGTGTTCCCTTCTCCCCCTGAGTCGTCAGGACAGAGACAGACACAGCGGCCCTTCCCTGCCTTCAGTCACTGGGTGCCCCTCGCGGTGTATACCTCAGCAGAAACCCAGCCGAGCACTTAGGGGCCGGTCTCTGCTAGCAACATCCTTGGACCGACATCACACCTTTAACCTTCCCCTCAGGACAGCTGGAGAAAACCCAGATATTAACACTAAGGAAAAGTTTGAACTCCAGTTTTTACCATATTCAGCTATAGCCTATTTCCCAACCAAAACCAGACAAGATTGGTAGAAAACCAAACAAAATATCAAAATGGTCCCAAGCCTTTCTATGAAGTTCCAGGATCACAGGTGATTTTTTTTGTCATGCTTTTCTATAATTTTCAAAGAGTTCTCTACTACTTACCAAGTAATTATATTTGAAGAAAGTAATTAGCTAAGGCTCAACTAATCCTAAAAGTATCCAAATGACAATGATCAGTGGGTGGTGGTGTATTACAGATGTCTTGGATTTATGACAAATGGGAGACTCTAATATCTTCGGTGATTTCACCAATTTAAGGAGACATTTCATGACATTTAGTGAGAAACAGCACAAAAGAATTCAATTCAATTAACTGGCAAGTCCCTGCGATTTACCCCAGCCTCAAAGAGGTTGTGTTGTGATTACATCATCATGTAGCCAAGCAACCCGGGGGGACTTTCTGTTTGAAATCATAATTCGCCTTCTGACTTCCTTCTGTTGTA
>PITA01019611.1:0-37031 GCA_004023965.1 Spilogale gracilis
GTGATTTTCTTTTTTTAATTGTATTTGTTGTCTACTGACTGCCAAAAGATCATTGTTAAAGAACACTTGGGAAGAAAATCACCCATAGTTTCTTCATCCCAACATAGCTCTTTTAATTTTTGCAGGCCATTTTTATCAAGCCGTCCATATAGTGCGGGCAGATTTTTACGTACTTGGAATCATACACAGCTTGTTTCTCTGTGGCCTGTTTACTTAATGTCACATAAGAATTTTCCTGATTCCTGTCTCATCTTTATAATTATCTGTACTAAGAGCACAGTAGTATTCCTGAGTGTTGATGGACCCAGCTCTGTGTCCCTGTGGTTGGAGCTTGGGTTGTTTCTTCTTCGTACCCCACCCCTACCCTTATTTCTCCAGTAGATAATGGTACCCAGAACATCCCTGGGCCCAGATCCTTCTGCTCCTATTGAATTGTTGCCTTTAAGGAGTGTTTCCAGGAAGGTTGGAGTCCGAAGGTTGTAATCCAGTGCCATAATTTTTTGTGAGTGCTGTTTTTTATAACAGAAATGCAGACGTACGGGGGCGCCTAGGTGGCTCAGTCGTTAAGCATCTGCCTTCCGCTCAGATCATGATCCCAGGGTCCTGGGATGGGGCCTCACATTGGGCTCCCTACTCAGCGGGAAGCCTGCTTCTCCCTCTCCCACTCCTCCTGCTTGTGTTCCTTTTCTCACTGTGTCTCTGTCAAATAAATAAAATCTTTTTTAAGAAATGCAAATGTACAAATAAAACAAAGGTACAGTTTCTCAAACTATGGGAAGGCAGACACCCTTGTACTACCACCCACATCAGGAGATGGGACCCTGTCAGCCAGCACGAAGTCTACCTAGGCTCTGGGCCCCTGAGAGCAACAACTCCCCTGACTTTATTGTAGTCACGTCTTGATCCTGTCTCAGGTCTTATCACCCAAGTGTGTGTCTCTACACACTACAGTTTCGTTTTGCATTTTCTTTTAAAGGTGTCTTTTAAATCTTTTTTAGCCTCTAGGTGCCCCTCCAACCCTTAACTTCTATCTCTTCTGTTTGTTGAGGAAGCTGGGTTTGTCCTGAGGAGTTTCTAGAATTTCCCACAGGCTGGATCTTGCTGATTGCAGCCATGAACTTTAGAACTTTCCTCTGCATTTCCTGCAGTTGGCTGTTGGTTGGATCTAGTGGTTGAATCAGCCCCAGGCTTGGTTTGCTTGCTGGTGATTTTTTGTTTTTGTTTTTGTTTTTGTTTTTGCCTGTGAAGAGAGAGGGGTAAGGAGCAAGGGGTGGGGGGCATATTCCTCGTCAGGGGTACTCGATGGCTAGTTGTCTTCTGCGATGTCAGTAGCTGCTGAGGCTCGGTGCTTAGCACCTGCCATTCCTCAGAAGTTGCAAAACTGTGAGACTGCAATTCTGATATTCCTTCTTCATTTTGTTGTCGGTGTGCTACTATAAAGAGAAATTCTGCCCATCTGCTATTTTTAATACCTTTATTGAGGTGGTCATATCCTAACTCACCTATCTGAGGTGCATGATTCGGTGGCTTTAGTATATCCATAGGGTTGTATGTCTGTCCCACACCCAACATGGGCTCGGACTCATGACCCCAAGATCAAGGGTCGCCTGCTGTGCTGACTGAGCCAACCAGGCACCTCTGGTTTTATTGAGGTATCACGTTTCTTGTGCTTGTGATGTTGTATCTAAGAAGTCATTACTGAATCCAGGGTCATAAAGATTTGTGCCTCTGTCTTGAGACTTTTCTAGTTTTAGCTCTTGCATTTAGGTCTTTGATCCGTTTTGATTTAATTTTTGTATATCCCCTCATTTACTCTCTGGTGACCTGGTCCTACAGCAAATGGCTAGATCAGTGCCTGATCTCTTCCCTTTATTTGCCACTTTTCATAATAAGGCATTGGTTCCTATGCATCCTGTGAAGTTGTTCTTTGGTGTTTTGTTTTAATTACGAGTGATTAGATTGAGTGATGAGTTTTTATTATAATAAAAATAAATTTCCTTAAAAGATTTTATTTATTAGAGAGAGTGTGTCAGCAAGAGAGCGAGAGACAGCATGAGCAGAAGCAGAGGGAGAAGCAGAGTCCCCTGCTGAGCGGGGAGCCTGATGCGGGACCTCAAACCCAGGACTTGTGATCATGACCCGAGCTGAAGGCGGATGCTTAACTGACTGAGCCACGCAGGTGCCCCCAAAATAATTAAATTTTTAAAGATGTGTATACTGGGACATACACATGTACGCAGTATAGAGACAAAAGTGGTTTTGGGTTTGTTTCTTTTTAAAACGTTTTGTTCTTATCCAGCAGTCACATCCTCAATTTTCATCTACCCAATTGTCTTTCAGAAACATGCCAAAGGCCAGGATCTGTTCGATCAGATCGTGTACCACTTGGACCTCGTGGAAACAGATTACTTCGGCCTGCAGTTCCTCGACTCTTCCCAGGTCGCTGTAAGTCCTCCTTTAATTCGTTTTGGGACAGGTTGACTTTCCATGCTAATTGCAGATCCAAAGTTGCTGGAGATTGGTAGAGGGAAGAATAGGAGTTAAACCATGATATTGTGCCATAGCGAGTGTTGGGGTGGTGGCAATGGTGGCCACGTGATGTTCATCCATATCCCCCCCTTGAGGTGGCCAGTGACTGGGAGAGGAAGAGAGAAAAAGCCAGTCCTGTTGTGCAGAGCATGCATTCGGGAAACATTTCCAAGCATAGGGATGTGACTTGAGCACATTCCTAGAGTAGGTAGAAAGCAGAAGATATACCTAGAAATTCTTTTAATGATGCTTATTTTTTTTTTTAAAGATTTTATTTATTTGACAGAGAGAAACATAGACAGAGAGGGAACACAAGCAGGGGGAGTGAGAGAGGGAGAAGCAGGCTTCCCACTGAGCAGGGACCCGATGTGGGGCTTGATCCTGCGTTTCGAGGATCATGACCTGAGCCGAAGGCAGTCGCTTAACCAACTGAGCCACCCAGGCGCCCTAATGATGCTTTATTTTTAACCAGTATGGATTCCAGCATCATCTTGTGGCCTCTTGCTGGGTGGAGAGTGTGGGTGCTGTGAACACACTGAGTGTGATCCCAGCCAGACTCAGTGGGTGCAGGGGCCCAGTGGGTGCAGGGGCCCAGTCGGAGCAGGTCTTGGCACTGCCTTAGAACCATCTTGCAGGCTCCAGGAGGTTGTGTTAGGTCAGGGAGGACTTTCCTTGCTTTGCCTGAGACAGAACTGTCCACAGCAGGGGTGCTAGAGGGAGTAAATCTGAGGGAGCTTAGCACCACTCTTTTCAAAAGCACAAATGACTTCAGAGTCTCCTTCCCCAACAAAATCTAACTTTGGGTTTCAAAGACAATTTATTTAACAATCAAAAAATGTTTTTGAGCTGGGTAGGGGGAATGGGTGAATAAAGGGGATTAAGAATATATGTATATGTGGGGCGCCTAGGTGGCTCAGTCATTAAGCAGCTGCCTTCGGCTCAGGTCATGATCCCAGAGTCCCGGGATCAAGCCCCACATCTGGCTTCCTGGCAGGAAGCCTTCTCCCTCTCTCACTCCCCTTGCTTGTGTTCCCTCTCTCGCTGTGTTTCTCTCTGTCAAATAAATAAATAAAATATTTTTTTTTAAAAAAGAATATGGGGCGCCTGGGTGGCTCAGTTGGTTAAGCGACTGCCTTCGGCTCAGGTCATGATCCTGGAGACCCGGGATTGAGCCCCCCATCGGGCTTCCTGCTCAGCGGGAAGCCTGCTCCTCCCTCTCTCATTCCCCCTGCTTGTGTTCCCTCTCTCGCTGTGTTTCTCTCTGTCAAATAAATAAATAAATAAATAAATAAATAAATAAATAAATAAATAAAATCTTTAAGAAAAAAAAAAAAGAATATATGTATATGTATCTTGGTGAGCACTGAAAAATATATAGGATTGTTGAATCATTATATTTTCAGTCCAAAACTATAACAACACTGTATGTTAAAAAATATTTATGGAGTAAAAAAATATTTATGGAGCATCAGTTATGCACTGGGCCCTGTTTTAAACACCATAGATAAAGCAGTGAACACATGTGTGATAGCTGGTGGTAAGTGTTAGGAAAAATAAAGCAGAGGAAAGGGAGACTAAGGGGCAGTGCCGTTTTAGACTGTATGAAAGGGTATGTTCTGTGATAGGAGATGTTTGAGCATTTGTGGATAAGCCTTTCTCCCTAAAGACACTTCCTCAGATACTCCCTGGGGGGGTCACATGTGACAGTTAAGGCTGACTTGCTCAAAATCGATGCCTAGGAAGTGGGGCCACCTGAGAACGTCTGTGTGATTCTGAGTCCATGCCATGGAGGCGGGATTTCCATGCATCCTCCTGGCTGCAGGCCTCCTGGGCGGACGCCCCCTCTGTTCCCACCAAACGCCCCTCAGGATTTCTTTTTTTTTTTCTTTTTTTTTTTTTTTTTTTTAAAGTATTTTATTTATTTGACAGAGAGAAACACAGCCAGAGAGGGAACACAAGCAGGGGGAGTGAGAGAGGGAGAAGCAGGCTTCCCGCCGAGCAGGGAGCCTGATGTGGGACTCGATCCTGGGTCTCCGGGATCATGACCTGAGCCGAAGGCAGTCGCTTAACCAACTGAGCCACCCAGGCGCCCTCAGGATTTCTTATCCACCGACAACCCATCCCCTTCTCTCTCCTGCTGCCACCTTGAGTTAGTGTTCCAGATTCCTTCTCCATTCCCCAGCTGGAGACTCGTCCCTGCCTCCCGGAATCCTGGACAGGGGCAGACCAGCTTTCCTCTTCTGCTTCCCTGTCCACTTCTGCTGTCTTCCACATTGGGCCACTTGGTGCCCTGACTTCTGACCTCACAGGTGGTCTCAGCCTTTCGTTTCCACTGGGCAACCTGGGGATTCAAGTTGCCCATCCTTCTGAATGTCCTTGACACTGTTTCTTTGCACTGAAATTTCACGTGGGCAAACCTCACACACATTCAGTTGGGTCCCGTCACCACCGATCGCTCCAGGAGCTGGAATTCTGTCATTCTCATTCCCCGGTAACTTCCCTTGATTCCATTTTTCCAGTCCCTCTGCACCTGGCCTTGGACTTAGCGATCGCCTCCTGACTTGGTGGAGCCTCAGCCATCTCGCCTCTGTGCTCACTTGCCTTTTGATGCTCTTGCTCCCGTGACTGTCCCCTGGCCTCCCCTAAACGTGCAGGCCCATCTGTTTCCTTTGCTCCCTCTCCCAGGCTGGCAGGCCTTGCTGGAGAGTCACGGGCTGTGCCTTTTGGTACCGGCACAGGTCACAGATCACAGATGCAGCAAAGCCCAAGCTCATGAGCTGCTCTTGGAGCCTCGTTAGCCCCTCTTGGCCTCGGTCCCCTGGTTCCCCTTCGGAATCCTGACCACAGCCCTGCAGTCCAGTTTCTGCAATGACTCTGTTCGGGTGCTTGGCCTTACCTCGGGCTGAGAAGACTGAGGTCATTTAGCTAAAACCCTTTGAGTTTTCTTACCCTGCACCTCAAAGTTTCTCTTTCTCTATATCCTTTTTACCATTTGGTTTTAAGGAAATGTGCACGTTTCTCTAGCTGTTACCCCATCGACCTGCATCACAGTTCCATTTCCAGTTGCTTCCTGAGTGCCAGATTTAGAGTGCTCCTCTCTGTCTCCAGTATCCTCCAGCTGTCCTATCATCTGACACTCGTCAGCCCTCCACTTCCCAGAAATGCTTCTCTGCTCTGCCTTCTATGAGCCTTCATGTACGTGATATTTTGGGCTTCAGAATGTCTACAGCCCGGACTGTTGAGTCCTGGGCCTTGTTCCTCTGCCCCTGACTTACTTGGGGACTTTCGATGAGCCACCTTTTCTCCCTTGGCCTCAGTTCCTTCATTTGTAAAATGGGGTTCTCAGACCTGTTCCTAAGACCTCTTCTAGTTCTCATGTTTGGAAGGGGAGGCAGGCCTGTCCGCCCCACATCGCTACTCGTGTCATCGTTTCTGCCATTAGAGCCATGTGCCTGCTGCCCAGGTGCTGTGTCCTCATCCCCAGGTGACCCTTCTCCAGCCACTCAGATTCCCAGAAAGCCGAGGATGGGACTCTTATGAAAGACCTGGCCGTGCCTCGCTGCTCCCTGGACTGCCAGGCGTTCCCCGTGGCCGGTGCCCTGGCACAGGCTCGCGGGACCCAGGCGTCCTTCCAAGGCCAGACACCTGCAGTCGCTCAGACTCTACAGGCTCTCCCGTCTTTCCAGCTTCTAGCTCTGAGCGCAACGTGCTTTTCTTCCCCCACAAAGCAGGTGCAAGGTCCTCATCTATCTGACTGAGGATCCAAGGATGTGCTGCAGAACTCTTCTCATGAGTCTGATTTCTAAGCTGGGCTCGTGGCAGGCTGAGTTCCGGTGAGGCCTGCACTTAGCTTATTCCTATGCTGTGGGCTCCCCTCCTAGAATGCCCTTTCTCACCCAGTTTAAGCTTTGGGCTCTCCTTCTAGACCGTCTCAGACGATAGTTCTTCCTTTATGCAGCCCATCCTGAGCATCATAGGCTTCTCCTCCTCTCTGGAAACCTTTGTGTTGCTTTGCCTTCTGTGGCAGTTTGTTCTTCTGGCCTTTGGTTCATTATCCGTGTGTATAAATAGACTTTTCTGCTTAGATCCTGAGACCTAGGGCTGCCTCTTCTTGGTGAGTCTTCCAAATCAAGCATAGGATGCAAAACCTCAGTCTTCAGCCCCAGAAGGGACCTTAGTAGCCATTTGTCAAATGTTTCTGTCTTCTCAATGGTGAAACGAAACCCTTTGGACTTGGGCAGGGCCCTCGGTGAGTAGCACAGCTCAGACTCAAACCCACGTTTTATGACCTCATGGCTAAATGCTCTTTCAGCACACTAGACTTGAGAGCCTGTTTTCTTAACTGTAAAGTAGAGACAGTAACATCTGTATCACAGGGAAATTGAGGGGCTCAATGAGTTAAGAGGAAGAGTTTTTGAAATCTGACATGGCTGTGGGTCTCTTCTTTCTAACTAGGCAAGCTGAAGGGGGACCAGAAGTCATCACCGCTCCCGGAGGTGACGCACTTAGGCTAGCTGGAACCTACAAGGCCACGTTGCCTGTGGGAGAAAGATTAGCTATTTAGGTGATCCCTTTGGGACTGTTCCCAAGTCGTTGATTTTTCCAGGCTCTTGGGACAAAAGAAGCAATTGATGGCAGGTGTAATAGATGGGGGCCAGGAAGGGAATGGTCTGCTTGGCTGTTGGCTTATTGCCACATGAGGCTCTTGCGAGAAATGGCATCTCTACCCCGCCCCTGCATGCAGATCAGAGGTCTGGCAGTGGTGGGGCTCTTGGCACAGCTCTCTGCACACCCAGCTATGTCCCCAGCTCCCTGCAAAGAGCCAAGCCTGGTTACCGTAGTGTGCTGCCCAGCCCCGAAGCAAGGTCAAAGTCTATTGGCATTGCCTATTTTTAGCAGTTGAGGCTGGGGCCTCCTGTTTCGCTTTTCCATATCAAGGCAGGCAGGAGCCCATTCTGTAGATTTCACCTTTGCACAGCTCAAAACAGGGGCAAGAGTTCTATTTTTATAGAGGAGAGCTTTCTTCTGAGAGAAGAGACTCTGGCCTACACCCACCCAGCTTTCTTACGGACTGATCCGATAGCTGCTGTTTTCCCGAGTTCCTGCTCTGAGGAGCTCTGAGCCAGGCATCAACCTAAAGAGTTTACATAACTTTTTAACCTTCATCATCTGGAAAACCAGCCATAGAGCAGACCCATTTTACAGGTGATGAAGCTGAGGCTCACTAGGAACCCTGAATAGGTCAAAATGAGGGACGGAGGCAGAACCTGGTCTCATTCCAAAGGCCAGCCCTTTCCAGTGGGCTCTGCTGGTTCCGTTACACATGGTAGTGTCTCAGGCACACGTGTCCAGGTGCACGGGCCCACACAAAGGGCATGTTTAGGCAGTAGCCATTCAGTAGACTTTGCCTTGGAGCTTCCTCACTGTCAGTCTCTGTGGTGCAGAAGTAAGCAGGACACTATTCCCACCTGCTGCATCTGGTGCGGGAGGTGGACCATCCCAGTGGAATGCAGCGGGGTTGTATCTTCACTCTGGGAGCCAGGAGGAGGACCACCTGAGTATCAGTGATGAGCTGAGCGAGGCGCCAGAGGGAAGAGGAGTGCAGGGATTCGGGGCAGGGGTAATAATAGCCCCACCACGAAGGAGCCTCCTTCCGGGTCCTGTGGGCAGAAAACTCTGGAGGGCAGATTTGGCCATTATAAGTCCCTTCCAGAGCCCCTATTAACATGAAAAGGGAGCATTTTATAGCGGTACAGGGATCCAGAAAAGGTGATTTGGACCTTTGTCTCTAGACTGGTGCGATGTTTTTCCTCTGGTCTTTGCCCTCTAGAATTGGGTAGATGGGTAATAAGAGACCCAGGGCTGCAAGGGGACGTTGACACGGATTCGGTGGCTGCCGAGAGGGTCCGTGAGCACCAAAGGGGCATTTGTGGCTTCGCTCTGTGACCGCTTGGAATGCCATCTCACGTGCCCCTTGTGCAGGCACTGCTGAGCCTTCCTGCCATCTCAGGTGTGCCTGGAGGGAGGTGCCCTGCGGTGCTATTGCTGTGAGAGACCGGCAGGCCTTCAACTTCAGTGGTTCGGCACAGTTGCCATGGCCACTGAGTTGATTCTTCAGACCGAGTGTTCAGGCACAGCTCAGCGCCCAGATGAGGAAACAGTCCCAGGGGGGCTGCCTATGGCCACACAACCAGGTGGGCGGCAGAGCTGGAACTCGAACTCTGATCTCCTGCCTCCTCTTGTTTTAGTCTTGAACCCGAAACAGCTCAAGAAACACCCTGGGCCTCCCAGCAGCCTGTCTCTGAAGGCTGGCAGAGCGAGGGTTTTCCTGCCCACGTGCAAATATTGATGCTGGCTAGAAAGCTATTGATAAAGGGGTCTCTGAAGTTGATTTAGACGAATCCCCAAGGAAATCTCGAGTAGCTGGTAGAAGTGAGGTTATAGGGCTTCCTCGTGGATGAGAAGGAGCCACCCCTCCTTAGGTGGGAAGGCGCTCTCTCCAGGTCTCTGTGTTTTCTGGCCCGGAAGCTCTCCGCATCCACCCTTTAACTTTTTTGCGGAGGCTTTGTTACAAGGGCGTGATTCATTAAATCCTTGGCACTGGTGAGTGATTCAAGCTCCCCGCCCCCACTCATCCCCCTCCCCATCCCCAGGGGTCAGAGGCAAGCTTCAACCTTCTAGTCTATCACAGGTTAGTAGTTCCCCCGGCAACCAGCCCCCTGCGAATCACCTCATTAACATAAACTCAGGTGTGGTTGAAAGGGTTTTGTTTTGGCTGTCAGGACACCTTTATTGCTCTTACAGCGTAGAAAATTCCAGGGTTTTTAAGATCTCTGTGCCAGAAACTAAAACCAAATATATATTTCTATTACAAATCCTATCACACACAGTGAGCACTGAAAGTGTCCTTTCCCTTCTTTCTCTTTTTATCCTTGGATGTGATTCTCTCTTCACATTCCTTCCAGCTCCGATTTAAATGCAAACCAGACACTCTCTGTAAGCTAAGAAACTCGACAGGTACTAGGCAGCCCTTGAGGAGCTCCACCGCTCATACTTGACGGCTCAGGCGGGTTTTAGGCTTGTCAACCCCTGGGCTTCTCTTGGCCATCGTGCCTCAGGGGCTTCTGTGCAGATTTTAGACAGCTCAGTTCTACAACCAGAGCTGATGTACTGTCAGAACAGATGGGCTTTGCCAGGCTGGCTCCCATCTTGATTTATGGAAAGGATTTTGCCAGATTGACTTGGATGAGACATTCAGATCGGAAATCACCTTTCCAACACCTGTTAGAGAGTTTGAGTTAAATGCCATGCCCTTTGAACGTAGAAATGCCCCTTATCTATCTCCAGTGAGTGGTTAAATGATCTCCTAAGAGGGCTGGAGCCCTTTGCCCTGGCCTTTGCCGACAGGCAATGTGGCTGTATTTAGCTGGGATGCAGGTGAGCATCTAAGACGGGTCCCACTGCTGCTGAATGCAGGCCTCGAGCCTAGTGCAAGGATATGGTTTACTAAAGACCACACTGGGCCATAGTGCCTGGGTATTCATTATGAGGTAGTCTTGTGGGGTAAACCATAAGTAATCAGAGTCTGGTTGACTCCTGCAGCTCAGAAGGAAGTCAGGTCATTTTGAACTGGTTGGATACAGGATAGATTTTATCATCTCTTGTTTTAGGATTATGGCAGGATTTCTTATCCCTTCTGATGCAGGCAAGCATACTTGAACTGAACCCTCCTGATAGGGCCAAGGAGCTGTTAAAATGAAACTGTTTCTGCAGACTTCTCATGGGCCTCCATCCTGGCACGCCCTGCTTTGGGCAGGGCCCCGTGGCTGGGCAGGAAGGATGGAGGCCAGCCCCACATGGATCCGGGAGCTCCTTACACAGCCATGGCCAGCGGGAACAGCAGGCTGCTGTCCCGTAGGAGCAGTAGCCATGAACTGTCAGTTAACACCAACTATAGACATCTGGCCAGTAAACCCTGAAATTACTCGAGATTTTACAAAGCCCAGACAGTGATTTTCAGATGGGGTTTGGATGTATCGGAAACCCCAAGATCAGTAGGATATATTCCTGGGTAAGAGGAAGATCTGAGAAGACTTTAGCTTAAATATTTAATGGGCACAGTGGGAGCCTTTAAAAAGCACTAGTGCTCTGAGATTCTGTTTAATGGCTCTTGGGTGGGAGCTAGGTAATCGTGACTGCAGTGCAAAACCAGGGTTGAAAACCACCACCGCGGGAACAGCATGGGTCGGACTCGGATCAAATCATAGTTTGGCAGCGGAGGGAGGGGAACGGTAGACTTAACGTTTTCTATTCCAGATAGAAGGGGACTTGAAGGGAAGAAATGGAACAAGCCCCTCTAATCTATGAGCGTCTGGGGCTAATGAGATTAGAAGGCTGGTTTCCAGGAGAAATTTCTTTGCGTGATAATAGCATGTTCATTTCAAAGTGACGGAAGGAGTTGAGTCATAGCCATTGTCGTGATTCTTTGGCAGTAAAGTAAATATACTTTCATCAGGTCTGTATCTGTCCTCCTCCCAGAGGCTAAGGTCCGAGGTTTTCTGCTTGGTCGAGGGCAGCAGTGGTAAACGGCATTCTGATGGGGTAAACTGATATTCAAAAACTGCCTGATAAGTAAACAACCTGGCTCACCCCATGAAGATCAAACTCTCATTAAAAGTAAAAATCGTGCAGAAAAGTAAAAAAGAAAAAGTAAATGGCATCCACAGCTCCACATCCAAAAATAACCTCTGTAAATCCTTCTGGACGTATCTTGATAGAAAATAATAATGTTATGTAAACAGGATCCTGGGCTCTTTTGTTTGTTTTTTTCTTTTCATCAGGTGTTGAGCTGTGGGTCTCTTGCCACACGGGTGAAGAGGCCCACATCAGTTTTAAAGACTGAATAGTATTTCACCACATGGACAAGCCATTTTTTTAAGCCTCCTTTGTTGATAGACAGGTCATTTCCAATTCATAGCTATTAACAGTGAGATCAAGCAGCCTGCACTTGTGCCTTTGAGATACGCATCCTGCCGCACTGAGATCTTCCTTCCTTAGGCGATTGCTGAGCCTGGGAGGTGGAGATGACAGAAGCCCACGTTCTCCCATCACACGGCTCACAGCTTATAGTGTTCTGAGTCACCTGTTATTTGCTTTTGTGTTTCCTCATTCCCCTCCTCCCCCGCAGTGGGCTCTTTGGTGAGGGGTAGGGTACGACTCACTGATTGGTCCTACCCTTCCTCTTGATCAGAGTGTTGTGCGGCGCTGGGATTGCTTCTGAGAGTACATGGACAGTGAGCACACCGGCCACCGGGGAGAAAGCCACTCTGGCTGGGTTGTTTCAGAGGTTACCCTCGTGAGGACTTTGCCATGTGTAGCCAGTTCCTCTTCGCCTCCTTTAAGGCCAAAAAGAAAAAAAAAAAAGAAACTCTATCAAGCCTGTATTTATTTCTCAAGAATCTAATAGGGGCCTGATGGGTGCCATGCTCTGTGCCTGGCACGGGACGCGGGGAGAATTCAAGTGCACCACCCCTGCCCTCCAGGGCTTGGGATCCCTTGGAGGGGCTCACAGCCTAACAGTCCTAAATGCTGTTTTCCATGGAAGTTAAGATGCTGAGGCTCTTCAGGACACGGTGGTATCAACCACTTAGACATGATAGAGGAATTTACATATGAGGGAAATGGTTTTGTGACTTCCTGGGGTGGATAGAAGGAAAGTGTTCTTTCTGATGAAAATGACAGGAGGGGCGCCTGGGTGGAAAGCGTCTGCCTTCAGCTCAAGTATAGTCCTGGAGTCCCAGGATCAAGCCCCACATCGGGGCATCAGACTCCCTGCTCAGCGGGAAGCCTTTTATTCCCTCTCTCACTCCCCCTGCTTGTGTTTCCTCTCTAGCTGTGTTTCTCTCTGTCAAATAAATAAATAAAATCTTAAAAAAAAGAAAATGACAGGAAGTTGAAATGTCCTCTTTGACCAGAGCAAATTATCTCCAGCTCCAGCAAATCCCCGCCTGTCTTCCCAGCTTCCTTGGGGGTCCTTTTCCAGACAAAAGAATAAAGGGGTCATGACTTTGGGTTTTATAATTTTAGCAGTTAGAGCAACAGAGCTTCGAGACCCATGCATGCTGGGAGATTCCCGGCAGTATGGCTGGTAGTCTTCCCTGGGCTGACAGTGACTTAGGAGAAGATTGAGTGTAATTTGAGAAATTTAGAAGGAAAATGCTGCCATCACTCTGCTGACCAGAAGGGGCCTCCATGGATCAATTAGTTCAAAGGTTTTAAGTTCTTTTAGATACCTCTTTTCAAATGAAAAGTTAATGCTCCCAAGAAAAAAATGTACTTACCATACCTAAGCATAGATTTTTTTTTTTTTTTTTTAAACGGTAGTCCCATCCAGTTTACTGATTCGCAGTCTGAGAACCCAGATCTGGTCTGATCCCTGGTGTTATGGGTAGGATGAGTGAGTTGACAGAGGAGGGTAAACGTGGGCTATGTCGTCTAGCTGATAAAGTATTCCTAAAGAAACTTTTCTCTCTTTCAGCACTGGCTGGATCATTCCAAACCCATAAAAAAGCAGATGAAAAGTAAGTAAGCAGAATTTAGCCTACTCACTTATTTCTTTTATCAGAGAGTAAAACTTCTTTGCCAATGTTTTGAAGTATTATGTTTTCATCAGGACTTGGGAGTGTTTTAAAATAGATTCCGTTTTAAGTGGATGATTTTTCATTTCTTAAGGCTGGCCAAATGTTAGAGTTAAAAATTTGGATAAAGGTTTTTGGTAGATATTAAAATCAGACTATGTTCTCATTTGAAATCAGACACCCTTGCCAATGAGAATTGATTAATATGCTCTTCAGAAGCACGTCTTTGTGCCTATTACATTCAATTGCTGATGAGTTAAAAGTAGACTCAGAGAATGGGAAAGCTGGAGTTCTTACAGTCCGGTCCAGCTCTCTGATTTTGTAGGTGTGGTAAACCCATTTCTTCAGTGTTGTGTATGCGTGGGTCATTTTAGATCATGTAATACTTTACAGTGTCCTCACTATATTTTTAGATTGCAGAACTCTTGCTGTTTATGCATCACTTTCCTTAGCCCACTCCATATTTTGTAAAAAGTTAGTATCTGTTTGGAATATCTTGGCAATTGGGTAAAAGTAAAATGTCAGCTCTTAGTAATTCATCTGGATGGTTAGGGTTTTATTCCAGAATAAGTTACTAGCTATGCTGTCTCCATCAACACAAAAGCATGTTTTAGTTTTCCAGACTGAAGGATTGAAAAGAATTCACTAGCTTTCTATACCCCATTGCACCTTCCCTGGTGTAATGGTGCATTAATGTATGCTAGATTTAACGTGTTCTTCCTTTTGTCCATTCTCTGATCTTCAAAACTGGGGGAAAACATCTTCAACCTTCCATCTCCATATGTTTAGTTGGACCTTCTTATGCTTTGCACTTTCGAGTTAAATATTATTCTTCAGAACCGAACAACCTTCGTGAAGAGTTTACAAGGTAGGACAAAATGCACAACAAGATCCCTCTTCCCCATAGTACTTACCTTGCAACTTATGGGTCACCTGAATTGTAGGTCTGCCTCCTCTTCTATCTGCTGACTTTAAATTCTGAGCAAAAGTTACTAGTATTTTGCCTATGCTTATCTCTGTATTCTGTTGAAAATTTACCCTTAATTTGAAAATTTTCTTAGTGAATCAGAATTAAAAGATTTATTTTTTTGCCACATTTCTATTCTGTTGGGCTGTGGGTAAATTGGTGAGGTGTTCTAGGGCACTTTATTTTTGTCTAGGTACAAAAAGGCTTCCCTTTTGGTAGCCTTACCAAGGGAATACCGGGCATTGGAAGAGTATTTCTTAGTCCCAAATTGCCATCTTATTTTTTTTTTTTTTAAAGATTTTATTTATTTGACAGAGAGAAACACAGCCAGAGAGGGAACACAAGCAGGGGGAGTGAGAGAGGGAGAAGCAGGCTTCCCGCTGAGCAGGGAGCCTGATGTGGGACTTGAACCCGGGTCTCCGGGATCATGACCTGAGCCGAAGGCAGTCACTTAACCAACTGAGCCACCCAGGCGCCCGCCATCTTATTTTTTTTAAGGGGCTGCATAGTGTTCCCTTGATTGCTACAATATCAAAGTTGTTGGAATCCCTTCATGTTACCTTTCAGCAGCACTGGATTTCTTTTGAGGTTTTCCCCACCTATGCCTGTCCCTTAGACTTCCAAAACAATGTTAAAGCAAAAGAGACTTTAACACCGTTTTAAGTACGAAAGTTCCCTCCAGCTACCTGTCTGACAGTGAGATTCTCTACCCAGCCTTCCACTGCTTTAGATGTCCCTCCTTGTCATTTGTGTGATGGACAGTAGTGGTGACATGTCGGCTCATGTGGTGGCCATTAGCCTGCAGATGACCCCCCAAAGAACACTTTAAAGACTGCTTATCATCATTTTCCACCCTGCAGTGGCTTACTGGCCTTTCGTAGCTAGCTTTTCCTGTAGAAATTGGAAGTTCTGGCCATGTCAGCCCTGTGTTCTCTTTGATGTGAGTACTTAGTTCACTGGTAGCAAAGCAGCTGTTGAAAGCAGGAACATTCTGGAATGTACTAGAATCTTTAGCTTCCCCATCCTTTGATTTCTGGGTCACCCACATTCTCCTAGATCCATTCCAACAGAGTGACCATCTGCATTGTTTTCCAAGTTCAAACAAATTATTCTAGAGTTCCTTTTCACAGTCCTTTATGAAACATGCTCCTTCTAGCCATCATCAAAGCCAGTGATTCTTAACCAGGGTTATGTGAATCAGAAACACCTAGGAAGCTTTTGAACAAATCAAATTCCTGGGGACCACTCTTGCATGTAAGGCTGATTCCGTAGGTATGGGGTGGAGCGTGGGTAGCTCTGGCTTTTATGAAGCACTATAAGTGGTTCTGATGCCCACATCCTCCTGGTTAAAAAAACAAAACAAAACCAAAAAAAACTTAGTTAAGCCAAGACACTGAATTTTTAAATTTTATTTATTTTTTTTTTACTTAGGTGAAATCCACTTGTGTTATTTGCTGCTTTCCTCTCCCCATTTCTCGTTACCCCATAACTTCCTGTAGCCCAATTCCAGGATCTTTGGGTGTGTGTGTGTGTACACGAATTTGTTTTTTAAAAGGCAGAGTTTGCAGTTAACCTGCATCAGGAGAAAAGCCTCAAGCAGTTGCTAACTCCTGGCAGCTGTAAACTTTCCGATACAAGCAGCTGCACCCTTCCTGGAATCTGCTGGTGGGCCTGGCTCCGGACCACGTCCGGCCGTTCCACCCTCTCTGTCTGATTGGACACGTCGCATGCCTGTGTGCGAGCTCTCTTCTCAAGCACCTGTGGTGCTGCTGAGGCCGTCATTGGCCCGTGCCGTGTTCCATGTTCCATCTTCCAAGTATCTTGCGAATCCTATACATGCACTCACCTGCCTAGCTGGGTTCTGGGATGCCTTCCCTGAAGACTCAGGAGGAGATGCTTCCACTGAAAGTTCTCATTTGATTTGGACTCCTTTTTACAATGTGGAATTCTGGGCTATGTGCGGGGCGGGATGTGTGGTGGGCAGTTGGGGGGGGAAGCGGCTGGGAAAGAGGACCGTCTGTTGACTTTTGTGTGTGTTTATCAGGTACCTGTTTGTTTTACAACTCAGGCATGACATTCTTTCAGGAAAGTAAGTATGTTTTTGTTCTCACTCTTAATCCAGGATAGATTGTAGTATATTTCTAAATCACTGTTGTTGTTGTTGTTTTAACTCTTCTACCCTTGTTCCCTTTTCAAAATTCAAAAAAAGTACACCAGGCATTGTAAAGTGAGTCTAATACTTGTATCACTGTCATCATCATCTTATTTTAAATGATTACTATATGGCTTGAAGCATTTCCAAGAGCATTTAATATCTTAAGTGATGTGCATTTGGGAATAATTCTCTCCCTGATCACATCACTGCCCCATTCATAATGGCTTTTGTCGTATTTGCAAGCAAGATACGTTATTAGTATGTATACACTTACAAGCATTTGGATAATCAGAAGTCTCATTCATCGCCATCTGCATTTAAGCAATGAAACAATGTTCTGATTCTGATAGGAGGTTTAGACGTCTCATCCCATTTCCCTTTTCCCCCTCTTAAAAATAGTTTTTAAATACCAGGCCTCTGGCGACAATGATTGGTGAGCACAAGGAGGTTTGGCACTGATGTGGTTGGTCTCACCTGCAGTATTGACATTAAAGATAGGAAATTTCGATGGTCCTAGCCTTTACAGTTGTGTCACTTTTCTGCATACATATTGACCATTTTCTATTCCACGGAAAAAGAAGACTATACTGAATCTAAAAAGCGATCCCTGATGCCGAAAAGAACATATCTTGATTTTGAATATATTCAGAAGGAAATTTGAAAAGTGATTTCCGAATTTGTAGCCTCTGCATCGAACTTACCGTATAAAAACCTTAGCACAGTATATAACGTAGAACAAGTATGTTGTACAGTGTATACATTTACCTTATTCAGCCGTGCACTACAAATCTTTGGTGTGTGTATTACGAGTGTGTGTGTTTTTATCTCTCTCTCTCTGCATACTGTGCTCCTCATATGAAAGGCCTCTTATCTCTAGTAATTGTCTTCAGTTTGGAAAAATATTAATGGCGACATCTTGCATTTGTATGGTACTTTGCAGTTTCCGTGTACTCCGGCCTGATTTACCATACCTCAAAGCACAGTGGTGTTCTGGTCCCAGCACTGCCTCCTTCCAGCTGGATGACCTTGAGCAAGACATGTGAACGCTCAGTTCCTCACCTCTAAAGTGGGGGAGCCCCAGCAGCACCCGTCTTCGGGGTTTATAAACTCCGGCCATTGACCACATTCAGCCGTACGTGTGAAAGGCTTTGAAAACTATGAAGTGCGATACCAATGGATGTCATTATTATTTTTCTAACTCAATTTGTAATTGAAAGTGTGAATGAGATCCGTGATCGGAGGTGTAGTAATACAGCTCCGTGGCTCTGTCTCCCTTCTACTTATTCGAATGCTTGAGCGTCTCCAGCTGTCCTGGCAATGTTAGATATTGTGTCTGTCTGTTTATTTTTAACATTATGACCTGATTTCAAGAAAGATATAAGGCAGCTTGAAAAGGTGCATGTACAATATCAAGTAAGTTTCAAAATCACAAGGCAAAGGGAAGGCTTTTCATCCTATTTCCCAAACTTCCCCATTCTTGCCAAATTCAGTAAAATTGCCCACAGAGGGGATAGAGACTATACTGAGGTTGGGTGGTTTTGCTAGGCGGTGAGACCAACTTTGGGAAATAGGCAGTGGAAGTTAGCTTGTTTACATTATTTAATGTGGACAGCAAAAATAGAAGCCACTGGGAAAAATCATTATCTAAATATCACTACCTTTGGAAAAATGACTTTAATGATATTTTGTATGGTTTATGAGTATTAAAGTTCATATACAGAATTAATTTCCTCTCTCTCTCTCTTTTTTTTTTCCAAGATTGAAATGCCCCTACGAAACAGCTGTGGAATTAGCTGCTCTCTGTCTACAAGGTATATTCTTTTTTGTTGGTAATTAGCATTTTAATGTTACGCTCTTGTTTCAACAACTGATTATCCCGTGTACCAGGCTCAGGTCTCTGCTTTGGGAGTATAAATAAATACAGTACGGCCTCCATCTCCAAGTAGCTTGTGGCCCCAAGCCACACACAGGTAGCATAGCTCCCCCAGGAAGACCTGTAGGAGGCTTGGAAGGTGAAGGCCCTTCAGGGAGATGAGAGGATGAAGATGAGCAAAGGAATCAAGACACAAAGTAGACAAGTTCAGAGAGGCACCAGCAGTCGAGTGGTATCAGACGGTGGAAGTCAAGAACCTGAAGTGGACAACCTTGAACCCTGTTTAGAGAGCTTGACCTTCATACTGTCAGCAGTAGACCTCTAAAGGCTCTTAAGAGGGAGACGGTCCTGGTCAGGTGTGTAAGAGCACACTGGTTGTGATGGGGAGAAGGGACTAGAGCAAGACCATGGCTGGGGGTGCAGTAAGAAGGTGTTGCTGCAATGAAAGGAAACTGACTAGGGCGGCGGGGGTCGGGGAGTGTGTGCGTAAGCATGTGCGCGCGCGCGCGCACACACACACACACAGAACAGTAGTGGTACAGGAGAAGGACCTGGTCATTAGATATGTATTGAGAGAGTAGTCAGGGAAGATTTACAGATGGCTCCCAATGGTGGGTGATGGGAGCCGTGAATGGTTAGAAGAGTTGGCTCCTGTGTAGGGCCTCTTGGCTGAGAGGTGCCCATGGGACCCCCAGTAGCTTCTCGGATGTGCACATCTGGCTCCATCAGAGAGGTCTGGCCAGAAGCATTGACAGGGAGTGTTACCTGCTTAGAGGTGGGAGTTAGATGGTGGGTTTGCCTGCATGGTTGTCAACGTTGGCCATTCCGTATTAGGCACTGGTGAATTTTAGATAAAATGCAGAAGACGGGGCACCTGGGTGGCTCAGTTGGTTAAGCGACTGCCTTCGGCTCAGGTCATGATCCCGGAGACCTGGGATCGAGTCCCACATCAGGCTCCCTGCTCCGCGGGAAGCCTGCTTCTCCCTCTTTCACTCCCCCTGCTTGTGTTCCCTCTCTGGCTGTGTTTCTCTCTGTCAGATAAATAAAATCTTTTAAAAGATAAAATAAAATGCACAAGAAACACTTGTTAAAGTCTCCAGCATTAATTAAGAGGAAACTAACATGTAACTGGGCATGAGGAATTTTACCAGTGCATCAGATAGACATATGTTGTGGATTCATTTACCAGTGCATTTATTGGCTTTGATGGGATAATGAATTGTGATGTATTCATTCCTAATTACTAAATAGTTTTGAATACCGTCATAAGATTTGGCTTCCAGCTTTTGTATTTGCCAATTTTTGAAAGTTGATCTAAGTCTTCAAATTATCAAATCAGTACACATTTTTATAGAATATCAGGACAGCAGCACGATAGACAAGTAGAAGGAAGGAAGGACCCTATCAGCCTGCCATCCACAGATAAGCGAGGCTTTCTGTGAGTTGGTGCAGTTTTTAAAATGTAATTCTGATCAGTTATATACAATTTTTTGTATGATTTTCTACTTGGTATTTTTAGTGTACCTTCTTTGTCATAAAGATGGTATTTAATGACTGCAGGATACTCCCCTTACCTGACACTTCCATTCCTTAGTCACTTGTTAATTCTTATTTTCTAATGGAGGCTCGCATGTAGTAGGTGCTCAGTAAGTATAGAATGAAATGAATGGAGTTCAAAGACTGTGGTTGGAGGGGGAGCTTGCCCCCGAGGTCTGAAAGCACAGGTGGTAGAGAGGATGATACCGTCCTCTAGAAATGTCGGTGCCACATACAATACTAAGTGTTCCACGTCCACACTTTCCTGATAACAACAGTCCTTATGGTACGTGCAATAAAGATCTATAATGGCTTGGGGCACATGGCAGTCTGCTCTCCATTTTGGCTGCATGCCAATTTCACCAGCTGGCCGGATAGCATCCACTCTAGGGTTTCTGAGTCTCCCGGAGGTTCTGCCATCAGAATTGGTGGCCTAGTGGTAGATGTCAGAGTGTAGTTAACAGGATGAAGTCACATCCCCATCAGACCTGGGGCCATCAGTCCCCTGGTCCTGAACCATGAGAGCTCGGGGCACATACATTCTCATCTCCCCCTCCCCTCGCCCTCACTTCCCGCCATGGGGTGAGGTCATCATCACACTCACAAAGTCCCCCTCTGGTAGGACCACTTGCCGTGCTCCAGAGCTGAGGCAGACGTGAATGAGATCAGCTGTCTGTGAGCCTTTCTCAGGGGAATGACCCATTTGAGTTGGAACCACAACCTGGTGTATTTTAAGATACAGTCATTGTGTCCAGTACAAATGAAAAAGACAGAAGGCTTAGGCACACAAGTCGGGAAGGTCTTGTTGCATTGTCCCCCTGTGGCCTCTTCTCCCTGCATCCCATCGGGAAGTGCCACAGCCTGCTTTCCAGCTTGAGGGCAGTGGGGCCAGCCTGCGTCAGGCCAGTGAGGTCACTGGAGCGTGTCTGGCTTTGCCAGTGGAGGGTGTGTTTTCCTCCCTTGCTTGAGAATCAAAGACATGTCTTGCTGTGGTTGTCCTTGAATGAATGGTACTCTGGAGGGGCTGGAGCAGTGGCCCTGACTGAAGGCTGTGCTCTTTTGGGGACTAAGTTGATAGATTTGCAGAGTTAATGGGACTCCTGTGTAGCTCACTCAGTCAGTTAAGCTTCTGCCTTCCACTCAGGTCATGATCCCAGGGTCCTGGGACCGAGTCCAGCATTGGGCTTCTCCCTCTCCCTCAGCTGCTGCCCCTGCTGTACTCTCTTTCTCTCTCTGACAAATAAATGAAATCAAAAGAAAGAAGGGAGGGAGGAAGAAAGGAAAGAAAAGAAAGTTAATTCAGGCAGAAGGAATGAATGCGGGAAGAATGGGACCATCGTTTGCTGTATGTCCCGTGATCTTTCGTCCTTGCAGCAGTTCCCAATTTTACTGCGGGGCATAGAGATAGTGAGCAGTTAAGTGGCTTCCCCCACACCCTGGGTTGCACAGATGGTGGATGGTAGAGGGCAGATTCAGGCCCTCCTATGTCTGAGCCGTTTCCACCCTCCCGTCCACTGCACCCGCCACAGTAAGGACCGTGGCTGCAGAGTTCACAGACAGTGACTGTCGTTGGCCGGCAGATTCTCAGGGGGAAGGCGTTGCTCAGGCTGGTTCTAGTCCAGTAACAATGAGGAGGGACACTGGCCGCCTTGCCTGGTCTCAGGAAAACCTTATCACTGTCTGGTTTCTCCCTGCTGTGCTTGACGATGTTCCTGATGTTGCGGAGACACCACTAAACCCAGGGCTCTCTTGCCCCCTTCGTCCCATGGGTGCAGGGGAAGCATAGTTCACAGGAAGGAGACCTCTTCCCAGACTGCTCCCTCTAGCTCACCAGCCCTCCTCTTCGCTGGGTGCATATTTCCAGAGCAGAGTCTTCATTTCTGACTTTGCCTGAGGTACCAAGTAGCTGCACACCCTGCCCCAGACCACGCTGGTGATTTCAGGGTGCCATTTGCCTCAGAGTTGCAAATGAAGGGCTTTGGCCAGGTGAGGAAGCGTTCACCGGGTCCCCTCCCTAGGTGCCCTCCCATGTCAGCAGCGTCTCATACAGCCGCTCTCAAGGCCCCTCTGAGCTTGGTAGTCCTGCAGCGTCTGTACAGACAGAAAAGTTGCATCCCTCCTGCAAGCCCATCAGGCTCCATCCGCAAAGGTGGGCTCTGGGGTTGGAAAGGCTGCTGGGGTCTTAGTGAGTGGCTGTGAGTGGAGGAGTTCGGACACTATGCCGACTCTTCAGTTGGTGGGATCTGTTGTGTTGAGCTGTGGTTCTCAAGGTGTGTGCCCGAGTCAGCTGTGTCGGCATCACCTGGGAACTTGTTAGAAATGTGCATCCTCAGGCCTTATCCAGACCTGTGGCATCAGGATCCTGGGGGATGGGGGTTCAACAGTGTGTGTGTTCTAGCGAGCCTCTGGGTGAACCTGACTCATGTGCGAGTTCAAAGGCCAGACGTGAAATCTGTGCTTTGCAAGGTAACCTGTGAGCCCATCACCTGGGCTTCTAGTGAAAAGGCAGCTTTGGCTTCGGTAATTCTGGGGTGGAACCTGGGACTGGGCATTATTAGCAAACTCCAGGGTGATGCTGACGCTTTGTGTCGTAGCAGGGTATTGGAGAAACCTCAGGAAGATTCCTTTCCATCCTGGGGTCTGCCCCATGTGCTGCAGGGGTGGGGTCCGGGGTAGGGAGAGTGCATTTTCTTATTTGTGTCTTGGAGGCCTGGGGCCCCTGTGTCCCCAGACCCTCCATTCTGTGGGGTACTTGGCAAGAGCAACTAGTGTGCAGGGCGTCCCGGGCTTTTTGCTGGGACCGCTCACATGGCTGTTCCCCTCCTGCACTGTCGTCTTCCTCCTGGTTCTGGCTGACTTGCCACAGTTGCTCCTGCAGCCTTGTCCCCCCCCCCCCCGCCCTCCTCCCTCAGTGCTTCCCTCTCCCTCCCGGCTTATTTTCCCCTAGATTCTACATGTACTGAATTCTTGATTGGTCCTCTCCAGCATTGCAGGCTCGGGAGTGCTGCTCGGACCCACCCTTCAAGAGAGCCCGCTTAAATGGATGTTTCTGAGCAGGTCCTCATTCCCTGCAGTTGCCTTTTATTGCAGATCTGGGCTCTACCACTTCACGGGGGAAATATAATCTGGGCCTCCTCAGTTAGGAGAAACAGTTGAGAGAAAGACAGTCATAACTGAGATGACGGTGTTTCGCCCAGTGGGAAGGGCACGGGGATGATTCTCTGGGGTTCTGGATGTACGTGTGGGACCAGGTAGGGGTTCAGCCCTCCTGAAAGGAGGGGGTCCTCCACGTGGGGGGTGCCTGTGTTTTATAATCCTGCAAACTGCCTCTGGACCTGGTTGCAGCAATCACCGAAAGCATTCACCATCTTCTGTTTTTTTTTCCCTTTTATGAACCTCACAGCGGAGCTGGGGGAGTGCGAGCTTCCAGAACACACGCCAGAGCTTGTGTCTGAGTTTCGGTTCATTCCAAATCAGACAGAAGCGATGGAATTTGATATCTTCCAGAGATGGAAAGAGTGCAGGTACCATCTCGCATTCTGATGCGTTTCTTCCGTGATCTGTAAGCGCGTGTTGGACTCGGATATGGCAGCACAGTTGCTCTGGTTGAAGACTGTAAAAGTGCAGCTCCAGCTCTTCACTTCTTGCCCATGCCTCGCGGTCCTGTGTTTCCAAAGGCCCCACCCCCACCCCGTGACACCTGTCTTTCCTGAGATGCTCAGATACACAGGCAGGACCAAACCGCACTCCTGCTGCTCTCTGAATTACAGATCCTGGTCCCGATTGGCCCATTCCTGCCAGGGACACGGCTGCTCGCCTGGCCTCCTAGAGGGAGCGAGGAGGCTCTGCCTCGGTGTTTTCCTCCACACTCGGAGGAATCCATGGCCTGAATCTTCTAGAGTAAACCGTTTAGACACCCTTACAGGGACACCTGTGTTTGAGACCATGTCTTGTACAATGTAGTAGTTCATGGGAACTACATGAGATCCCACGGCTAAATCCAGCCTTGTCATTTACGTCTTGGCTCTTCCCTCCTTCTCCCTGGGGTCTCCTTAGGTGGACAGTTTCATGCCTTTCTGCCCTCCTGGCCCACCTTTACAGACTCCACCTGCTCCGAGTCAGTCTTGGACTCAGAAATGGAGCCTAGTTTCCTCCTGTCCCTCCGTCCTTCGAAGGGGCTGCTAGTCCACTCTTGTGCCATGTTGCGACGGTAGAGGAAGGTGTGGCTATGTGGCATCGTGGTGTCATGGCCCACCCACCCGCTGTCCTCTGGGCAGCCCGTCCCCACTAGCAGCCAGTGTTGTGGTTCTCTGGCCTTTTTACCTGGTGTGGACACAGCCACATCCACACACAAAAATTGTTGCCTTCTGTGCTCACATTGTAAGCACTATTGTCTGTCATCTTTCTAGTGAGGGAACAGTCTGCCCATGGAAGTCTTTTTTCCTGTTTATCCAAATTGGTGTCCCTCATTCTTTTAATTCCTGCCGAGCATCCCCTTATGTGGCTGTGCCCTTCAGAATCCCATGGATGTACGAGCTGCAGTTTACATGTGTTTCCATTGGTTTCTCTAAGGGGAAAGAGCCCTGCCCAGGCGGAACTGTCCTATCTGAATAAAGCGAAGTGGCTGGAAATGTATGGGGTAGACATGCACGTTGTCAGGGTAAGAACTGTGCGGTTAAGTCTCGGGGTCTCTTGGGGTGCGCTGCGACTGGGCCACGTGTAAACAGTGTGCGAACAAAGTAACGTGGCAAGGAAACTGTTTTGCATTCTGCTCTGTGACGACCTGTTAGAACCCTCTACCGATTGTCACTTCGTTTATTTGTAGGGAAGAGATGGCTGTGAATATTCTCTTGGACTGACCCCGACAGGCATATTAATCTTTGAAGGAGCTAACAAAATAGGCTTATTCTTTTGGTAATTTAGTTTTGTCTAATATTAAAAATGTCTTTTCCTATTTTGTGGTGGAATTCTATGTGATGGATGATCATTGAGGGATATTGGCAACACCCAGTTGGGTTGCTTTAAAAACCCAACCGTACTCTTGCGTACGCGGGTGTTTAGCCGTGGCCGTGAGCGTTCTGGGTAAACCACACCTGAATGAATGAGTGATTTCTTGAGCAAATCTAAGCTTTAAAAACATAGAACAGAAACTGCTGTTTGTGTAGATTGCCTTCCTGCCGATTGTGCTTTTAAAATGTTTTCTCTCTGACCAGGCCTAAAATTACCAAAATGGATTTTAAAAAGAGCAAATTGACACTGGTGGTGGTGGAGAACGATGACCAGGTAAGGCTGGCCCGGGGCCTTCCATCCTCGCCGCGAATCCTGCAGCCCGAGGTCACCAGCGCGCACTGAGCCGAGCGCCTCGTGCTTCGCCTTGCAGGGCCGGGAGCAGGAGCACACGTTCGTGTTCCGGCTGGACAGCGCTCGGACCTGCAAGCACCTCTGGAAATGCGCCGTGGAGCACCACGCCTTCTTCCGCCTGCGGACGCCAGGGAATAACAGATCCAGCAGATCAGACTTTATCCGGCTGGGATCTCGCTTCAGGTTCAGGTGGGCACTGGTTTTTGTGACGCGGACACGCCGTTCCGAAAGAGGGAGGTGGTGACGTGTCTCCTGAATGGAGAAATGAGTGCACGTGTGTCCAGGGGCTTGAGTCCATCATGTCCCGCCCGCCCGCCCTGCTTCTTTCTTGACATTCGACCTTCGGTCAAGTCCCTGAAGTTCCTTTAGCCTCCGTGTCCTCATGGATACAGTGGGGCTGGTACCAAAATTGTTCATTGCTGACATGTAGCTGGAAATGGGCAGTAGACACTAGCCACGTGTGGCCATTAAGAGTAATTAGTATTAAATGAATTTTTTAAAAAAAGTTATTTCAGGGGCGCCTGAGTGGCTCAGTTGGTTAAGCGACTGCCTTTAGCTCAGGTCATGATCCTGGAGACCCGGATTCGAGCCCCACATCGGGCTCCCTGCTCAGTGGGAAGCCTGCTTCTCCCTCTCTCACTCCCCCTGCTTGTGTTCCCTCTTTGGCTGTTTCTCTCTGTCAAATAAATAAAATCTTTAAAAAGAAAAAAAGTTATTTGAGAGGAGGGCACCTGGGTGGCTGCCTTCGGCTCAGGTCATGATCCCAGGGTCCTAGGATCAAGCCCCACATCAGGCTCCCTGCTCAGTGGGAAGCCTGCTTCTCCCTCTCCCACTCCCTCTGCTTGTGTTCCCTCTTTCACCGTTTTTCTCTCTGTGTCAAATAAATAAATAAATAAAAGGTATTTGAGTGGGAGAGTATGTGTATGTGCAGTTTGGAGTGGGGCAGAGGGAGAGAATCCCTAAGTGTGGAGCCTGATGTGGAGTTCAGTCTCACGACCACTGAGATCACTACCTGAGCTGAAATCGAGTCGGACGCTCAACTGACCAAGCCACTCAGCACCCCAAGGTTAATATTAAATAAATATTTAATTTAAGCCCAGGTGGTTCAGTCGGTTAAGCATCTGCCTTTGGCTCAGCTCATGATCCCAGGGTCCTGGGATGGAGTCCCACATCGGGCTCCTTGCTGAGCAGGGAGTCTACTTTTCCCTCTCCCTCTGCTCCTGCTTGTGCTCTCTCTCTGTCTCAAGTAAATAAATAAATAAAATCTTTAAAATATAGTTCCTCTGTCTTGATAACCTCGCTTCAACTGCTCAGTGCATATGAGGTATACAGACAAAGCACAGACTGCTAGAGGTTTTCATAAACCAGTGTGTAACTCTTGCAGCAGACTTAATGCTGTCCGTCCTCTGATCATCCCCATTTTATGGATAAGGAACTAGGACTGAGGGGTTGTGTAATCTGCTCAGAGTCATAGCCAGTCAAGTGGTAGTCTTGGTCTTAAATTTTAACCACTACTCTGTTGCCTTTCATGCACCAACGTCAAGAAATTTGGTGATGATTAAGAATGAGAGCAGATGTCCATGTGTGTTCAAGTGACCCAGGGTGGGCTCAGTAAATATTTGAATCTGAAAAGACCCCGAAACCATGAAGAATATAATTTTTCACATATTTTTACGTAGGATTGTAGGACCATCCATGTCTTTGAGATAACACAAAAATTCCCTGGGGCTTATTAAAAATGAGGATTTATGACCTCATCCGAGACCCTTGTAATCAGAATCGATGGGGTGCACGCACATGTGCATTCATGAGTAAGGCCTGGGGATGTGCATTTTAAATACCCTCCCCAAGGTTGGTTTCTGAGGCTCGTTTACAGATCTGAGAATCGCTGTTATATGCTCTAAAACGTCACCTGGTTTCATAACCTCTACCCACACGTGGCATGTCCTTGAACTCTGTTGAATATGCCAAAAAATGTGCTCGTCTCAGATTTATCTACTGTGCAAGGAAGTGGCTGTTGGTGTGGTTGCCAAGGTGGGCTTTTCCATTCTGGGAGGAAATTCCCCCAGGATTTGGCTCGATCCAGCTCCCTCTTCTCCTTGAGAAGTGAAGAAGGAAGGGGAGGTTGGAGACAAGGATGCCCCTGGGAGGCACTTAGAGCAGGTGGCAAGTGGCCCCTTCCGTGTGAGAAATCATCAGCCGAGCATGACTGGGATACATACAGCAGCTCAGATTAGAAGAGCACATGTCGTGAAAACAGCCACTCGCTGTGTGAGGCCACACAGTGGTTAAAACCCAGAAAGCCTTGGTGGAAGAAGTCCTGTTTCCCTTGGCAGAGTAAGGAAGGCCCAGGTTGACTTAAGTGGTCATTGATAACAGAATTTTAGAAGAGGTAAATGTCTGCATAATGTGTATTATGAGAGGTTCTTTTATCTGTGAGTCATTGTTCTCTCTCAGTCAGATGTTCTGAGTACTTGGACCTGCTCGGTGTGTAGAGCCAAGTGGCTGTGGCCTAAATGGCAGGCTTTTGTCTTTCGGTGGAAATATCTGCCCCATAACACAGCTTGGATTCGGCAAAGCTTTTATTTCCAAATGCAAGGCTAAATTTAGTGTGTGTCTTCACCAAATGAGTTCATGATGAGTTGAAATTTACATTGGAGCTCTTGAAAATAGAAGCACTCTTCCAAATATACATAATGTACTGATACTCTGATACGGGTAGCATGCGATGAAATATTTACCTTCCAGCGGGCGGACAGAGTACCAAGCCACGCATGGCAGCCGGTTACGAAGAACGGGCACCTTCGAGCGGAAGCCTAGTAAACGCTACCCATCCCGGAGACATTCGACATTCAAAGGTGGGGTGTTGTTCATTCTGCCTGGAATTCTTACCTTTTGTTTAGTGGGTTAAGCCCCAAGGCGCTTGGGAAAGCAGTTCTTAAAGGAACTTGTCTGCCATTCTGCTCTGTCATTCCGAAGCTTTTGACAAAATCCCAACAGGAAGATTCTCTGGAGGGGAATTAGGCACTTTTGCTGTCCCCTGTCTTTAGTTTTTCCCATTGGATGTGTTCATTTTCTTCTCCCTCTCTTTCATACTTCTTGTGCTGCTTCACTTCTGATGGACCCAGGACCTTAGGAATATCATAGATTACCACATTTCTTGCTCGTGGAAGATGATGCTGTGTCTTGGTGGGAAAAACCCTCCCCTCTCTCCTGCATCTTACAATTTCAAATGGGGACTTTAGTCTCATGCTGACCAGAATTCTGTCCACACAAGAGCAGATCCAGAGCTTTAAATCCTGGAATCAAGTTCCGCGGTCCATTAGAACACACCCTGCCCTTAAATTTCGCCTGCCCCTTCCCCCCTTTCCAGAACTCCCTGTGCCTTGACTGTCCGTTAATACTGTGGCCTCACACCTGCCTGAGGCTGGACGCCCGATATAGGACCAGTCAGTGAATGAGGAAGTAGTTCGTCTAAACCTGGCCTCCACATCCCACCTCCTAGCTCTCCTCTGTCTGTGCTTAACTGTTCCTCGGGACAACTAATTTAGCACTGCGTTGTGGGCTCTTCCAGCATGGCCTCTGGACTCCAACCCCCAGGCCCTCTCCTACCTATCACTTACCCCAGTGGCCATTCCATAGGTTTTCCTTGTATAATGCAGTGTTCTATGGTAGCCAAACCAATAGTGCCAACTATGGTAGCCAGAAGCTCTCTAAAGTCATTTGTGGGCTGCCCTAATGGAGAAAAAATGGCAGAGCCCAGGAAATGTTTCCTCACCTTCAAGAAAGACCAGAGGGTGAGAGGAGAAGGGGCGTGCCCAGAGAAGGGTGACAGTGGATGAAGGTGATTGATGGCAGGACCTGGGAGTGCCAAATGATGGGGGCGGGGGGAGGGCTATGTTGCCTCCCTGTCAGGGCTTATGCCTGCACCTGCTTCGGTCCACTGGGTCAGCATTGTCCAGAAATACTCCAGATAAGGAAGAACTTCCTCATGATTTTCTCGAAAGATAGAGCCATCTCAGGACCTTGCTGAGCTCCCAGGCCCCGGAGACATGTGCAGGCACAAAAGGAAAGACCCCTGGCATAGCCACTGCAGAGGGAAGAAGTAGCCTTTGACTTGACCCTTGATCCCAGGGTGGCTTTGGGGCTCTTCCAGACCACAGCTTCTCTGATTCTCCTCTACTTGCCTTCCCAGTCTCTAGCCTCTTTTCCCTCTTTAGTTTTACTGGCATTTTCTCCAGCCGGAGTTCTGGCATCTCTTTGAAGCTTTTAATGATTTTCCTTGCTGCATCCTTTAAAAAATAAAGGAGCTCTAGCTCTGTGCATCGTCCCCTCCACAGACGCACCCCTGCTCCAGCCAGAAATGCCTGTCCTGAGCTCCCCAGTGCAGTCAGGCTTGTAGTTCAGCCTTTCTCATCCCCTTTCACTGTCTTTGATTTTGCACACCTTTCTGTCTCTGTGTCAAGACTGTGAGCTCCTTGATGCAAGAAATGTCTCTGATCTCTGCATCTGAGAGCACCTGGCCCTGGGACCATGCTCAGCTTCTCCATTAGAGCAGCCAGGGATGACTCAAGACAGCTTCTGGCTTCTATGGTATGACACCATTGGTTCAAAAAAGGCAGGAAACAGTGGGAAACACAGGTTAAAGACTCTAGAATGGGGGAAGTATAGGTGTGGGTCCCATAAAGGCCCGCTAAGTCCTGAGTTACTCAAGGAAAACCTATGGAATGGCCACTGGGAGTAAGTGATATGTAGGAGAGGGCTTGGGGGTTGGAGTCCGGAGACCTGTGCTATGGAAGAGCCCACAATTCAGTGCTGAACTGTGTGTCCTGAAGGGAGGAACAGTTAAGCTGGGCAAATTGGAGGGCCTGGCCCAGGGGAAAGGAGACTTTTCCTCCAGAAAGGAGAAGCAGCTAAAGTGAAGATTCTGCCTCCTGAGGTCAGGACCCCTCTGAGATCACAGAACTGTCCACCCTGGTCGTTGTTATTGCGTGATAAATAGTGATATAGCTCTCTGAGATGACATACCTTTCTGTTTTTCCTTTAAAGCAAGCAACCCGGTGATAGCGGCTCAGTTCTGGTAAGTTCCCCCCAGACTCTGGGGTACAGCTCTTCTCTCTAATTATTGTCTTTATTTGCAATGTTGACTTTTTCCTTAATACAATTAAGCCACAGAGTGAGTCACCTGATGATTTTCCCCCCTTTTTCTCTGCCTAGGCTATGCCATCCTCCTGGTTTTCAATAAGTACACAGTAGAATGTTCCAGGACAGTTTTTTTTTTTCTTTTTTAAAACGCAGCTGCTTTGTTTGCATAGCTCTGTGCTTTGTTTATGACAACGGTGGGCAATGAAGGTGAGAGGAAGGTGTGTAGCACACTGTGCAAAAAATACCGCAGGCAGGGATGGGGAAGAAGGCCGAACTCGAGCAAAAGCTTCATGAGAGCAAGTGCTGGATCCGCTTTGTGATGTGCACAACAAGCCCAAGCATACAACACTGAAGCCCTTTACTAAAGGCCTTTACCGAATGTCATGCAGACAAAAGAACCACATCACAAGGCGGATGCTCCCGCCCAGGTGTGGGCAGGCTTCTGTAAAGGCCCAGATAGCAAACACTTCGGACCCTGGAGGCCATGCTGTCTGTTTTGTGACTGCTCAGCTCTGTCATGGGCACACAAAAGCAGCCAGAGATGGCATGTAAATGAAAGAGCACAGCTGTGTTCCAATAAAACTTTCCTCATGAATGCAGGTGGGCCAGGCTTGGCCCTCGGGGCGCGATTTGCCAGCCCCTTCCCCAGCACAGGTGTTCTTGATCTTTGCTGTATATGGAATCCCCAGCTGAGCCTGGAAAGCTCTCTCTCATCCAGGCTACACGCCAGACTAATTGCATCTGTCACGGAGAGGGCACCCCAGGCATCTGGTTTGTTAAAGCTCGTAGATGAGTCTAGTGTGTGGCCCAGGTAAGAAGCACCATCCCACCTTGCATGGACCTCTTGTTCGAGCTCGGAAACAACCGTTTGCACTGTGGGCTCTGACTGTGATGGACAGCCACCGTGCTAGAGAGTCACAGGCTATAATTGTTTTGGCCCTGGTGTCCAAGCCCCAGCCACTGGGAGCCCAGTTTTGGTAGCTCCTGGGTGTTGCCAGGCACGGTACTCAGGTTCCTGGGAAGATCTTAGAGATGAGCACAGCTTGACTGGCAGGTGTTCCGAAGAGGTGGCAGGGCCTGGCATGGCTAGGGGGGTGGGGTGTGGGGCCATGATGAGGATGGAGGCCTCCTGAGGCCTTGCCCCCCAGCCTTGCTTTCATCTACCTCTGGGACCCTAGGCCTTCCTTTGGGCCTCCTTTTTTTTTTTTTCCACAGAAAACAGGAGGTTGGGCTAGATCAGTGTTGGTCTACACTTTCTTAGCTTCCACTGTTCTTCTCCTTGGAAGAATGCTGACCTGGAAACCCAGTGTCGAGAGCAGACAAAAGTAGGGCTGCTCTAGGTGAAGCTAGGCAGGGAGGAGGTGGCGGGTGCCCGCCTGTTCCTCTGCCCCCTCCCCGCCAAGCAGCCCAAGACACCTGGCAGGGCCCCAGGGTGCTGAGAAGCTGACCAGCACCTGTATCACACAGCTGGGAACTTGGCCTTCTATCTCTGCTTCCAAGCGCCGCCCACAGTGCCATTCTGCTGGCAGACAAGGGGCTGACTCTTATGTCTGAGTTCACGTCTCAGCACCTAAAGAAGGGGCTCCAGCGTCCTGCTGGACTGCTGTGCATCACACCCTGTCCCCCGAGGGAGAAAGGAGGTTGCGGGGTTCCTTCATGGCTCCCTTGCAGGCCTGCAGGCACACCCGTCTCCCGAATCCCCGTGGCAGGCACCAAAGAGGGTGCACCCTTCCGCACCTGTCAGCATGTATTGCTTTGAATTCTCCAGGGCTTCTGAGTTATAACATGTTTTTCCTTTGCTTCCTAAGGAAGCGGTTGTTTTGTTTTTCCTAATAAAATTATATTTTCCTTTTAGCATCTAGTGGAAATTATATATATTGGAAACCAAAACAAACTAAAAAAAAGATGTCCACTGGAAACACACACACACACACAGTAAATATACCCGTTAGGAGCAAATGAGCTAATAACCACTGTTCGCAGCTGTTCAATTGCTCTTCACAGCCTGTGGGATCGGGGGTGAGTGGCATTGCTGTGGGAGCCAAGGATGGAACTGTGCTCCTGGCTACAGAGGTGGTACCAGGAAAATAGCACCTTGCAGAACACTTCCCCTGCCTGGTGAGATCCAGCTGGAGGTGAATCTGGCCTGGAGCCTGGCTCTGTGCACTCGCCCTCGCGGAAAACTGGAACACGGGGCCATTTAGACCCCAAGCTAGGCTCGTAACAATGAAATGTTTCTCTCGTTGTCAGAGAAGCAATAAACCTTGATTCCCAGCACAGCATCCTAGCAACGCAGCGCAGTGATTGTGCTGTTCATGGTTTTCCTGGCTGATACCAGCCTTGCAGACAAAACATGTGCTTGTGTTTTATCTGTGAAGTCAGCTGCTTCCACGCATGTATTTTCCATATATTTTATATGCATACACACACACATATACGTGTATCTGTTTTTTACGAGAGTAGTTAACTCGAGAATAGTTACACTTAAGAGTCCATCAAATTAGAATCACACAATGAGGGGCCCGGAATGTTTTTTCAGACCCTCAAGGAGCCCGCTTGGCTCTGTGGAAAGAACACGGGCCTTGGGATCAAGCCTCTGTCCCTTCCAGCCCTGGCCCTGCCACGGACTAGCTGGCTGGCCCTGAGCAGGGTTGCTCACTTCTCTGTTTCGCAACCTTTCCTTTATCTGTAAAATGAGGTGTTACCAGGTATTGACCTCCTAGCCTGGACGCGTGGGCTGAATAGTAACAGACGTGACGTTCCCGGTACAGAGTCTTCTATGGAATGAGCGTTCCAGAGCGGTGGCCGCCGGATCACAGCCCTGTGGATAGTGGCACCGACCGCCGTGGGTGCTCATGAGTGGTTGAGCTGTCCCCGCGGCTGGAGATGGCTCTGGGTGGCCACCCAGCAATGCCAGTGCAGACCTGGGATGGGAGCTAAGATAACTTGGTCTGTCACTGAATCATGACATCATGAGCAGAATTCTGGGATATTGTCTTCATGTTTCTACTTATGAGCTCAAAAGTGATGAATAGAAGTTGCTGTTTGTTTGCCGGGGTTATATGTTCGTTCAGAAGCTGATGGTGTTCATGAAAGTTCCTAACCGGGTTGGTCGGAATGTGTTGCGGATCGTTAAATAAGTCACTAATGATGCCACTTTACAACCTGTGACATTATGGTTTTTCCCTTCTTTTCTTTAGCTCTAAAACAAATCCCGAAGTCCATAATTACCAGGTAAGATACTGCTTTTAAAGATTTTCACTAATACTTACTAATACATTTCAAAATTTCTATATTCAAGCAGTCATTTTGTTTATAGCCAAATTTTGAAGAAAAAGTAAGAAAACGTTTTTTATTGGTTGGCAGGTGGGAGGGCGATTGTTTTGTTTTTTGAGAAAACAGTAAGAAGAGAGCCTTCTTTCATGACCCTTGGTCTCTCTTGGTCATTTCAGCTGGGCCTGTTTTTTCCTTAACATTCTCAGCTGGTGACCAGCGGGGACATATGTTCAAGTTTCTGGGTGGTCAGATACAACCTCTTAGGAGCACTCAAGCAAGGATGTGTTTTGTCACTGTGTTCTCGGCCTCGAGAACATGAGTCCCTTGAGATGTGCCTCCAGGAAAGGATGTCCTAGTCACATGTTTGGGAGATGGTGTCCTTCATTCCCCTTCTTGGGTTCTTACACGGCCTATTCGGGTGTCAAAGGTACTGAGAAGTCCTGCCCAAAAAAAGACATTTTATTTATTTATTTTTTAAGCTGTTGTTTCCCCAAATCATTTGACTATTGAACCCCTCCCCCACTAAAAGCAAACAGACAAAAAAGCAACTAGCCTCTCACCTCCCTGCCTGTTTTTTGAATAGTCTGGTTTTTTTTGTCTGTTAACATCAGTGGAGCATTGGTTTCTGGAACCTTCTTTGTAGAGCATTGTGGCAGGCCTGTTGCTTACAGAAGGAGCACAGAGAGGTTTCCCTGGCTGGTGCTCTGCGCTTCTACCAGGTGGCCAAGCAGGGCGCCCCCCCACCTTCCCACCCATCTATCTGTACCTGGGGGTGGCACTTACTGATCATTCAGAGCCTTCTACAACCTCTGCAACCTGGCTCCAACCTGCTTTTCTACATTTGTTTCCTCCCCACCCCACCATCACGCATCATGTGTGCAGCTCTCAGAGAATCACATAATCGATGCCCCATAATTTCTTCCTGCTATTTCTTTGTGTTCCTCTGCCTGAAATTCCCTTACCTGTCTGCACATTACAGTGTCCTCCCGAGTCTCCTCAGAAGCCACCTCCTCCGCGGACTGTTCTCTGAATCTCTTGATTGATAATCACTGACACTTGTGGTCTTCAGCCTTGCAGCTGCCCATTAAAATCGTCTGGCAGGCTTTAAAAACATAACTGGGGCTCGGGTCTCACCCTGGACTGATTGAATCAGAAGCTCTAAGGAGGGGTCTCGGCATCAGGCAGTGTCTGAGCACCTAAGGTGGTTCTGATGAGCAGCCAGAAGGGGGGGGGTAGGGTCCCCACACGGACACTATGTCCCTCACTAGGTTCGTGCTAGGGGCAGCATCCGTGTCTGATGACCTCCTCATCTGGGGCCATTTTTCTTGAGCTGGGTGGGTTCTGTCCAAGGACGTTACTCTCCTATCACCAGGTTTTGAATACAAGTGAGAAGCTGCTCCATAAGGGGTTCACCTGGAAGCATTATCTAGTTAATGTCTTTCTTGATCTTTTGTTACTGTAGATATTAATTCCTTAGATGGAGGTGGCTTCCCAATGTACATAATCTTGACGAGGTCTCCAAAGTAGGTTTCAGAAGAACTTTGTGATCTCATCTTCACATGAAATCATCTTCTCAGCGTGTAGAACTTGGATGTGACTTCTGAGTTTGGGGAACAACATGTAAAAAGTGCTTTGAGGGACGCCTGGGTGGCTCAGTTGGTTAAGCCACTGCCTTCGGCTCAGGTCATGATCCTGGAGACCCGGGATCGAGCCCCACATCAGGTTCCCTGCTCGGCAGGAAGCCTGCTTCTCCCTCTCTCACTCCCCCTGCTTGTGTTCCCTGTCTGGCTGTGTTTCTCTCTGTCAAATAAATAAAAAAATCTAAAAAAAAAAAAAAAAAGTGCTTTGAGCCTGGTAGGGGAACAGCCAGGTTTCTTGATCCCATTGCCTTCTCTGGGCTCTTGAATCTTCTCAATCACAGGTTGGCTTTTTGGTTTGGAGGGATTTTCAGGTGTGAGGGACTGGCTATGGGGAGGGCAGAAAAGAGCCGTGGATGTGTGGTCCCTGCTTGAAGGCACGAAAAAAATGAAAATAAAGCCTTCCCTGCCCACAGTGAACTTGGAAACAGTTGTCCTCTGAACTTCAGGCACAAAAACTGTTACCTGGATGTTCTTCTCATAACATCTTGGGCAACCCCTGGTCCTCTTACAGATTCTTGCCAGCCTTAGAGGTTCTTTCTGCATTGCTGTGTCAAGCTTTGGGAGTGAATTGACCGGGAAAAGAACATCCTGAGAAGCGGGCTGGTCGATAAGCATCTGAGTGCTGAGAAAAGTTTTCGGGACGATGGGCTTTCAGTGCCCATCTTCCTGCGAGCTCAGCCAGCTGCCAAGAAGGATGGATTGCTCTGATTTTGATACGGGCACTGTGGGCATTTGGGGAGGGACAATTCTTCATTGTAGGAATATCCCGGGACTTAAAGGATGTTTAGCTTCCCTCTTTGTCCCCGTTAGCTAAAGGTAATCCTATTGTCATTGTGACAAGCAAAAGTGCACATATATATTTCCAGTTGTCCCCAGGGGGGCAGAACTGCACTGGTGAGAGCCATTTGGGTTAACATTAAAAAATGGTCCTTGACAGCTTTAGAGTGTGAATAAATTACCAAAGGAGACAAAGGAAGGTTTGGGAAGATCCTTCCCGGTCTTTATGGATGAGGTACTCACCTGGCACTAACAAATCTGATTAGATTGTGTTTGAAGACAAGGAGTAGAATAAGAGGTCCATTTCTTTTCTAGATTATTCCCTTCTGTTGAAGATCCAACTGGTGGAGCCTCATTTGGGGCCCGGTTGTGTGATCAAAACATTTGAAGCCTTGCAGCTTTGGGCAAATCATCTAAACCCTAAGTCTCTTGTCTCCCTGAGAGAGGGCTGCTCTCAGATTCGGCTCCTGAGATCTTTCCCCCCGATCCTTTTTCCTCTAGCGTGTCCTTTTGGGGGCTGTACACTTTGCTTGCTAACCAGTATCTTTGAAGGTGGGAAGCCACTAGAAGGCAGAATAGGCAGGGAGGGAGGGCATCTTCAGTTCTTGAAAATGGAATGAACAGAATTACTGAGAACTTTCCATAATACAGAACAGGCCTGTGCTTATTAACCAAAACAGCAGGGGAAGGAGAAGAAGGGGAAGAAATAATAAGAATGGTGGCAAGAGATAATGATTTGTAAGTCAGTCAGTAGGGTCTACTGTGCCCCACAGAAAGTCTAGCCTTGAGAAGCCCCCGTGGCTTCTGGCTGTGCGTGGGGCCACCTTCTTCAGGCCAGAGGTGGACAGACCACCCTGCTGCCCAGCCAGGCCCGCCTTGTCTTCACCCCTGGTCCTTTTGTGAGTCACCAGTCTGGATCTATTTACCCATCTTTCAGTGGACAGATTCCTCCCTCCCTCCCTCCCTCCTTTCTCCTCTCTTTCCCTCCCCTCCCCCTCCCTCTCCCTCCCTCTCTTCCTCCTTTCCTTCCCTCCCCTCCCCCTCCCTCTCCCTCCCTCCCTTCCTCCTTTCCTCTCCTCCCCTTCACCTCCCTCTCCCTCCCTTCCTCCCACCTACCTTCCCTCCCTTCCTTCCT